>PNEQ01108243.1:0-23586 GCA_003012365.1 Medauroidea extradentata
TCTGTACTTTATCAACTTTAGCAAAACCACGTAATTCATTGTACTGCTGTTTTGTAATATAAAATGGTAACATCTCAACAGGTAAATACGCAAGACTAGTCAATAGCATTTGTCCACTACGAACATCACTAATCTTGAACTCTTCATATAACCATGTATTACCCCACAATATTAACATAAATTCATTGGAAATACATATCGTTCTCGAACCCATATGTGGGGTTTTGTACATCAAAAACGTTCCTGGAGCTCCTTTAGTACTTATACCACCTGCCGATGACGTTGCATTACCTACATCACCGGCGTCAACAACATCCATGGCAGCTGCAGCATCCGCCTGATTTGCTTCAGTCCAATCGTCCTCCAACATGTTGAGGTCAAACGATTCTTCCCAATCGAAGTCGTCTGTTCGAGTCTGTTTACTTGGACCAGCTTCAGCGTCTTGCTCCGCAGGACGTTTAGATGATGATGGTCCAGGTGCAGGATCGTCAGGTTGAGTAGCTCGTTTACCAGGTTGTTCAGTCTGCTTCCGATTACTTGTTAATCCCAAAGTTTTACGTGCAGCGCGACTCTTACTGATATTTCGTATAGCACTCCAATCAGCTCTAGTTCGTTGTCCTTTAGGAGAAATTTTAGGCATACTAGGATATAATACACCTGTTATACTTTCTACACCGTATTTCAGTCCGAGACCTGTTGCACCAATAACTGAATGCCAATTACCTGTAGTACGATAATCGTTAATAAAATTAACAATCGCTTTTTCATCTGCACGACGAATATCCTTATGACCTGTAGCAGTACTATACTCTATATCATGTTGTCGTGCTATTGCATCATCAATATCCACAGGTACAGCATCGTCAATAACATTACCAGGGCCTAAGTAATTATGGCCTGGGAATAACTAGCCTGCTCGGCGGCTGGACTTTTGGTGTACTTTCACGACTCGCCCTTCGGAGGACATTTGGGCCGGCAAGGTACATAGAAGAAATTGTGCGACCGTTTCTACTGGCCTTCGGTGGCCAAGGATGTCCGGGAATATGTGCGTAAGTGCGATTTGTGTATGCGCGCTAAGCCAGCGCAGAATTCAAAGGTTGGGTTGTACACCGTCGATCAGGTGTCATATAGTTGGGAGGTTATCCATTGTGACATGTTTGGGCCTCTGATTCGGTCCACCAAGGGATATATGTACATTCTGATCTTGCTGGATGTGTTTTCCAGTTTCGTCGTCCTCATCGCTTTGAGATCTGTTAAGAGCCGCGAGATAGTGCAAGCATTGTCCGACTGTGTGTGGTCTGTGTTTGGCCCCCTGGTCAGCTTGGTTACGGACAACGCCGCCTACTTCACGTCAGTGGAGTTTCGAGATATGTGCTTCAGGTAGGGTATGTCCCGTTTCACCTCGAGCCCGTACTTTCAGTGCGGGAACAGGGTTGAGCGGTTCAACCACAGCCTGAAGTGCACTCTCTCTGCTCTGTACCACTCACAGCAGGCTCCTTGGGATGAGGACCTCTATCTAATTAACTTAGGATTTAATTTGGCAGTTCATGGTGTCACGGGTCAGTCCCCAGCGCGAATTGTTTTGGGTCGAGATGTCCTACATCCGTTGCTCTACGTGTGGTCATACCGAGTCCTGCCGCTCCCTTATCTGATTCAGACCGAGAACTGTTGGTACGCCTATATGATGAGCGGGTGCGCTTGCAGGAGCGCTATAATGCGGGCAGGGTAGCCTCCAAATACCAGGTTGGGCAGTCTGTGTACTGTAGGTCGTTTACTCTCCCGTCTCGTGCTGACGATAGGGGAAGTAAACTCTCGTTGCGCTTCGCCAGTCCGTTTGACATAGTTAAACTTCTGGGGCCTAACACCGTCCTGCTCGCTGATCCACTTTCCGGACGTGTAGTCCGTAAGGCTCATGTGTCCCATTTGAAACATGCTGTAAGGGAAGACGATGACAGTGACTGATTGCTTTCTTTCTTAAGTCCTGTTACAGACTGTTGGTCGGCATGTGAAGAGATTGGCCATCCTGTTCGTCTGTTTCTCTGAAGAGTGCATTATGGGTAGACGTTAAGCAATCCTTTCCTTCTCCCATTCTGTATTAGTTTGCCTTGGGTCTGTAGGAGGCTAGATTCACAGGTGTAGTGTTGTGATTTGTGTTAGCTGTTTGTGTTTTGGAGTGGCGGTTGTTTTATGTTTGTGTGTTTTAAGGTAGGCCGGTCGTGTGTTTATGTGTTACGTGTTGGTGTTGTTTGTGGTGTGTACGTTTGTGTAGTACCTTGCTAGCAAGGCCCCGCAAGGAGGGTAGTATAAGGCCTAGGTTAAGTGGGTTGACATATAATGTTCTTGATTGTGCGTGCCATATTTATAACATTAATCCTCACGTCTTGGAATTTATTGTATTAATGTTGTGTCCTCAGATGTGTATTGAGGATAATCAGTCTTATGTGTTTTATATAATTTATTCATGTATTCTTTAATTACCTCTGTATACGGGGATATTTTTTATACTTGGCATTTTAATGCCACAGTGCGTGATACTAGTTAGCCAATAATACGGGTATGATTGTGTCTATATTTATGATATTAAAATATTTATTGTTTGTTTGTGAACTCAATCTAAGAGGCTATTTTGTGTATGCTGCTGGGTCAATGGATTTATTTTGTTACTATGATCTTTTCATAATGTTACATGTGCTGTCGCCTGAGTCGAGCATGCTTTCCTTTTCTGTGGCACGCGGCAGCTGAAGTTCCCTTCATCTTGACCGGCTGGAGCAGATACGGTTCTATGATTCGGGAGCCTCCCCGGCAGCACGCACCCGGAGGGTCATACCAGGGTTATCACCTCTGCTACCCAGTCATTGTGGCTCTGTGGTTCCGCTGTGTGCTTGGACCAGCTTCACCAAGGCTGTTGGCATAGCTTGAAGCCTGTAAGGCAGATAGTTCGGTAAACAGCGGGAGAGTTGAACTGGACGGCCGTCCAGCTCTTCGAGCATTTGTCAGGAGGTGAAATATCACGGTAAGGATAAAGACTAGGGACTAGGAGTGCCTAGAACAAGACTAGCAGTGCTTAAAGAGGAATCTCTGTTTAAATCGCGTGCCGTGAACGAGTGCTCCTGTGAACCTGTGGTGTTTCCCCGCCCCCTCCGCCACTGCTAGGAGACTCAAACTTCGTCGTTCTTCAGCCTCCGTCGGCCGTTTCTGTGCCTCCCATCCCTTCCTCCCCTCTTCCCGGCTGTTTGCCGGGTCGAGTGTGCTAGCTCGAGTCAGTCGTCACTCGTGCTCCGTCTGATGTGTTGCTCCGGTCTTCTCGTGGCCGACATGGCACCAATGTTTCATCTGTTTTTTCTTGGTAAGTTTTAGTTTCATTTCTTTTAGTTTATTCCTCGATTTATTTCTTGCACTCAATGTCTCGTTAATCCTACTTGCTCGGTGCCATTTCGGCCACGAGGGGATCCTTTCCCTTTTGAACCTTTGCCATTCGACTCTGCCACCGTATTGGATTTATTAATGAATGTCAAATTAATGTTTATGTACGGAATGCCGTTGTGTTTCATAGCATCATAATTTGTACTTGCGAGCCTGTAAGTATTGTTGATAAATGTACCTGAATTTGAGCATGTTGTTATATACTAATTACTAGTATTACCGGTGCCCCGTCCTGTGAACAATGGCGATGCCAGAGTTTGTGCAGTGGGGTGAGAAAGGGATAATTGGCCCTGACGGGCGTGTCGCTGTTGACGTGTCCGTGTGATACTGGCATACAGCACTTGTGTTGTTAGTTCGTTATAATTGAGCGCTGTACATCCGAGTGAGATGGGCTCAACATTACCATATCTGACCAAGTGGTGCTTGGCAGGTTACAATGATACCAAACAAGACATATTTATTTTATGATTTTTGATAGTGATAGTTTTAGGTGTTTTTAATTACTATGGATGGCGTATCACATACCCCTTGATGTTTGACGAGTACGTCATACTTGTTTATACCTCTGAACATTGTACTGCAATAAATATTAATGTTGAATCCACTTAATTGAAACTATTACCTTTATAGAAAACATAAGAAAAATGTCTTAAATTGTTGCTTATCACTACATTTTATTGTATTAATGAAATTGGCTCGTTACATATTATATTTCCTGTTGAAATTATCTTAAGATACTAACTACAGAATTAGTAATTAATTTAACAGCCCTAAAAACATCAAATTTTTTTTTTACAGTATACAAACATTCTTAAATTCTGTAATATTTTAATTTGTTAAGAGGAGTCCTTTAGCATAGGGAAATCATCCAACAAAAGTAATAACGCGTACCTTGGGTGGGATCGGGATATCGAACTACGCTGTTGATGTGAGTGAAGGGCGCCAGCAATACTCCCCAGGTACTGCACTTCGAGACTCTTTAGGCCTCAGGGTGTGGTTGGTTCGGTGTGTTCGGTATCCCACCCGACGCGTCGATGTGAGTGATTGAGTGGTGAACGCACGTGAATGGATTAACACATATGGCTTGGGAAAGCCAACTTAACGTGACGCGTTGATGTGAGTGATTGAGTGGTGAACGCACGTGAATGGATTAACACATATGACACTGACTATACAGGGACTACAAACTTACTGGATGTTGGCCCCCAGTACGCCTGATAAGTTACGTTGCTTACACGGGCAATATTAGGTGTCTAGAAATGAGGTAAACAGTATTTCACTTACTGATGATTTATTATGCTTACGTTACACAGTGCCAAAATAATGTCTGAATTACGCACACAGTGAGGTAAACGTAGTGATGCGTCCCTTGCAGTAACAATAACCCTAAAGCACACAATAGTGTACGTGATGGTGAATTTTGCGTAGTGACTACGACCGGCTGGTAGATCGCACGTGGTTGGTGAGTGATCAGTGTGGCGCTGGTGTACGAAAAGTGAGTCTACAACACCAGAAGGTGCACCTCCTTAAGTAGCAAGTGGCTGGCGGCCACTATGATGGACCGTCAGGTTCGCTTGGAAGCGGGCGTAGAGAGTTGAGTTGCGGTGAGCACGTGCCTAACTAACGTGTCACAAGGCAGCCGTTCCCGTGCACATTGCAGTGTGGTAGGGCTCTACAAGTGATGTTAGCGGTACAGTGCAAAAACTGTGGCGAGCTATGCTAGGCCGGTGGTTGGGTGAATGGCATGTAACACGCTGCACACAGAGTGATGCTCTCAATGAGATGAATTGCGTGAGTGCGTGATTATGAAATGAATGTACAACGTACTGCTCACATGTCTGCTAAACACAATCGCAGTGTACTAACCTGCACGTGGTCGGTTACAAAAATATGAATTACGCCCTTAAAATGTTACACAAATACAAAATAACCCTAGCAACGCGTGTGCAAAATTATGCTGAATAAAACAATACCTAAACGAACCTCGTATGGTGAAGGATGAGTGTCGATGTCTCCCGATACAAAAGTCCCTAACCACGTGGCGGTGGTGATGCTGACGCTGTGTTTAAGTTAAAAAATACCAAAATAGTCACAATTATTAGGTTAAGCGGATGCGCAATGCAATGCGAAATATCTGGTAACGTGTGCTAAGCAAAGGTGAACCGGTATACTAACGAGACTATGGAAAACTAACAATCAGTGAAACAAATGATGATGAGCACATGGACAGGCGTCTTACCTCTTCAGAAGACTATGACGAACTGCCACGAGGAAGGCAGCCGCTAGGGGCTCCTTGCCTCGCTATGGGGTTTACACACTTCCGGTACCTCGTGCGCGTAAAATATTAATATTAATATTTTATGAAAAATGGCACACACTAAATTACATAATAAATTGCGTTACATATTTTGCTGATATTGAATTATGCATTTCTAAATGTCTGCTGAAAACACGAAAGTAAACATCGCAAATGTGGTAACACTTGATGGCCTTCGGCACACACTGTACCCTGCTGTTTGATACACAATCCACTTTGCACTGAATGATTTGGCATGCATACACACTGTGGGGTTGCGGTACGATTATGGGAGAGTCTGAGAATACTTTTGGGTGGGTGGAAAAGGACACACTCGCGCCGTTATGGGCTTAACCCATACGCTGGCCCTGTGGCCGGCGTCAGTAATCACGTTCAATTTTTTTTCTCAGAAAATAATCTTGAGCATCAAGTAACTTTAACAGGTAGTGAAACACATGTCCACATTCATGTTTTGGAATTTTCTGTTTTAGGTCCATGAATAATAAAAAATTAGTTAACAATGAGTAAGTGAGAGATATTTGATCAGCACTTAACATTGAGGTCTTAAGTGCTGGTGAAGGGTGACATGAGGTGAGTATGGAGCAGCACTGGAACGAAGGGGCAGAGGAAACGTGAGATCCCCGAGGAAACCCGCCAACCAGCGGCATCATCTGGCATGATTCCCACATGCGAAAATCCGGGAACCAACCCTGTTGGTAATCGACCCCGGATCACCTTGGTGGGAGGCGAATGGTCTAAAAATTTGGCCACGACGGCCTCCTAGTTAACAATGAATTTGGTATCCATTAGGTATGTGTTTCCTAAGATAGAATTGAGAAAATACAAACTTTAAGTCATAGTTAAACATGATACACATTGTTATAATAGTACAATGGTGTCACTGCTTTAGATTCTGTATATCAAGAACATAAGCGTGGTCAGGGACTGCGTGCACCAAGGCAGTCTCTTCACTATTTACCACCTGTCCCATCACTTCTGAGTGAAAGACATTCAGCTGTCGCCAATCTTCCTGCTGAGGACTCATTTCAATGCAACTTGTTGGGAAAGTATTAATAACTTTTTAACTCCTGACAGGCATGTCACAAGAATCACAGCACACACAACAGATTATGATGGCACTTCTAAACTGTTACTACGTTTATGTGTGCACCATTTTTTACTGAAAACGGAAACACAAATTGAAAAATACTGATAAAATCAGGTAGGTAGGTAATGTTCCTGCCACAACAACCAGCTATGCTGAGCAAAGAAGTGCTATAGTCGCCATCACAATATGGTGCAAATATGGGGATGACGGTAAATACAATAAACAGGATCATAATTCAAGCAGCACAACTGATAAAATCACCTGTACTCAAGGCCACATGCTATAACTTGATAGATGAAGCTATGTTGTACGAAGCTCCTATGAGAACATGCAGGAAAGCAATTTATACTCACCAGAGAAAGACTGTTGGCTCCCTGGTACGACAGATGTCAACAGTTGTTGGACCATTAATGCACCATTGAATGACTGACCACCCATAATGGGTGGCACATTGCTGTAAATACCAGAACCCGCAGATCGCTGGTAATGACTGAAATAAAAATGAAAATCAACTATCAACCACAAAATTTTGTACAACATTATTTAATTAATACGTATATTCAAACTGGCTAAACAAACCATTATGGAGTAAAAACTACTACACTATGTTTTCAGTAATTCTTGTCTCTACTTATAAGTAGTTTTTCATTCATAGGTAAAGTAGTTCAGGATGATTAAACGAAAAATAAAAATTAAGAAGAAAGAAACCATGGTTATGACCGGCAGTTCCTACAGCAATAGTTACAATACCAGGATATACATTCATCAGCAGAGACAAGACAGGTGGATAAAGTGGAGGAGCAATTGCTATATACATAACAGTCTTAGTTCTAAAATTATTATAATTAGTTATTCAAAAACTGCAAGTAGTTGTGGGTAGTGACAAAATAGCAGTGTCAGTAACATAAGTAATGCACAAACCACTGGACGTACCGTATCAGGAACTTGAACATTTAGAATCTTGTTTAGAAAAACCACTGATATCATAAGAAAACATTGTTTGTTTAGGACAGCAGCTACTGACGTAAAGTATTTCCAACAGATGTTGTTAATGTACTACGTATTTTCATAAACAAATGATATAACTGTCCAGACTAGAGAAATGCCACATTCCAAAACAATGACTGATTTAATACTACAGTAGTAAGAAATGATGCCAAGGGTATACAAGTAGGGCAGCCTGACTTACTTAGATTCATGGACAACAACTTTGTCTACATTAGTTACAGTTTCCCAAACCTTGTTTATCTATCAAATACGTGTTCAAGACGTCCATATAAACAATTAAACCTTAATCAGTTTTAGAAGCAACTAAAAAATATTAACTGGGAAGGTACAAATCACTGTAAAATACTGAACAAAGAGTAAGCTCACTTCATTCTAAACTATTAGGAGTGTTTGACATATACAGATACAGTAAACTGTTAAAAGTTACAAGAAATAAAAAAAAAGTGAAATCCTTGGATCTCACTTGAAATAATATTACAAATGAAAGAAAGGCAATTACACACACACACACACAATGATACAGATTATAATAATTATAAATAGTTGCGTAATATTTTATTATTATAAATAATTGCACTGGGTAAGTTAGAATATTTTTGTATATAAGCTGAAATTAAAAAAAAAAAAAAAAAAAAACCAACACCGACTTGAATTCTGTCACTTCAGAATAAAAACAACTGAACAATACACAATACCACCACCAGTCTTACAACAACCACCTGACAATATCAGTAACTATTTCATACAGTGATATTATAGGTGTGTATACTGTTGCGAAGTGATTTTTCTGGTTTTAATTAATTTGTTGAGATGCCCTCTTTTTTTGTTCAAATCCTTGTTTGAAAAATTCCTCACTTTGTATTTTATTGAATTCTAGTTTTCTGAATAATAAAGGCTGTGTATCACAAGTTGTATTTTAAAGTTTTTGCCTAGTTTCACTGCCCCCACCCCCAACCTAGATGTTATGCCTGAGATTGGCAATTGTTGCACGGTACGGTTGTGATACAGCTACAAAGGCCGCTGCTATCCTGAGTTGAGTCGGGTGATGAAAAGATGTTATTAGTTATTTTGTAAATGGTAAACGTGGTAATATTTTCTGTGTAGCCCTTCTGTGAAGTAGTGCCTTTTCTTGTCGCAGTGTTTGAGCTCGCGGCAAGCTCTTTGTCCACCTACACCTTAGTTACGTCACCAAGATCCCAACAAGAGAACAGCTGATGAGTTATGTTTACGATACTCATAGGCCACGTGCAGGCTAAGTAATGCAAAGAACTCCGATTAGGTCACTGGTCATCAGCAGGGATGATGTAGTTTTACTGTACAGCCAGGCCGAGGATAGCTAGCATATCTCATTGTTCCACTCCTCTTCCCTTGTGTGTTTCTTGGTACAGGCTCGAGAAAACAAGTTGTTTAAGTTGGCAGGCTTGATGTCATCCAGGTTGGCAGTCCTGGAATTATGTATGTTGGTACTTCAGCGCTGTGCAGATGTTCCAGAGTAATATCAACACTCCTGTCGATTTTTGTTGAACGTTAACTGCTTTTATGACCACGTGCACAGTCGTTTTTAGGTCCAGGAAGTGTTTAAGAGCCTGAGTTTATAAAAGCAGTTCTGAAACATTTGGAGCTTTCTGTCTTCTGGAGGAGCCCCGAGGGACTTGGCGGAATGTGATCAGTTAAGTAGTAGTAACTTCGCATTAGCTAAGAGTAGGTCCGAGCTGAGAGGTTGTGCAAAACACTTCCTCCTTAATATAAGAATCAGGAAAACATACAAAGATTACAACACTCAGGGTTCTCATAATACTCAAATTACCAAATGTAACAACTATTACCCAATGGGCATCACATATTATTGCAATTTAAGTGATAAACAAATGGTGAAGTTTCAGAATGTATTGCCCCGAGATGGAAAGAAGGTTTCATACTCATCAGATTACCATTAAGTGGTTAGGCCTTATCTGCTAATAAAGAGGCTATGCCTTTGTTTAAAGACTGTCTTTATTACCATATTGAAAAAAAAAAAGAAAAGAATTTCTATGGAGCATTTATTTGTACAACTGCATTGAGACTGGTTGAAACCATAAAATGCTCCCTACAAAATTGATTGCATCAAGAAAAGAAGTCACTGCACCAGTATACAAAAATCACACGGAACACATCACCGTCTTGCCTTAGTAATGCAAAGGGACAACAAGTATAGCTTGACTTTAATACAAAAATCCAAAAACTAAATCAATTTATAAATCTAGAAATTATGGATCATTACACAAATCAAAATAAAGCATGGGTAAACACAGAAATCTTTAATACGTGTTTCTAAAATGAATTCATACCAGCTGTAGAAAAACATTTGAAAGACAACAATTTAATACAATTCCATTTGCCGAGAAAACTGTGCTATATCTTAAAAATGCACCTCCTAAGCTGGCCTGATGCAACTCACAGATGGATATTTACAGCTTCATATTTACCAAGGAATGTGTGTGACAGCTGCTTATGAGCAGCTGCACAAGGGCATCCTTGAAATTTTAAATAAATTTCTAGCGGCTTCTCAGTTAATATCACTGATAGATAATAATGAAGACTACTTAATCACTCTGAAAACTAATTCAAAATATTAGATATAATATGGGTGGCCAGCCTAGGAGAAGATCTAAAAATATTCTTAGGACCATTAAGGTGGGTGTTTCAACGTTTAACTTGTTTCACAATCTAAAAATGTACCACACTATTATTTCTATACGAAGGATAATATAGAATAGTTGGCAAACAAGTTGAAGACAGAACTGATCAAATAGTGAAAATGGTGACAAGGGGAGATGAAACACAAAAGGAAGAGGAGACATTTCTAAATGGCAGGAAGAATGTTGTCTCATATTTGAGAAGGTTCAAGATGACTGATACAGCGATACCATTTACCATTGAAGAGTAAAAAATATTCCTATTAGAAAAATGTTGACATAATTGTCTGTTTAGTTAAAAATTGTATGAAATCGTAATATAGACCTACAGTGTACATAATTTTTTGTTTCCTGTAATCAAGTAAGACATTATAAAATTCATCTCATAATGTGTGCAATAGTTTTTTGTTCTCGGACTTCCATTTTCTGTAAATTAATCTTTTAAACATATGGTACACTTTGTAAAATTGCAAAACGGACTGTACAACATTACATTAGGAACGAATCTCTCCCTCGAAGCCCTGGTGAAGGACCATGAAGGGGAAGACGTGTGGCACAGGAGGCTAGGCCACTTGAGTAGAGACTGTCTGACAAACACAGCAGGCATGGTCGTAGGTGTCAAAATCATTGGCGATGAAAATGGTGGAATGCTGTGTGAGATTTGTATCCAAGCAAAACAAACCAGAGCTCTCTTTAATAAAAACAGAATTCAAGCAACCCAAACCCTTGAAGTGATTCATTCAGATGCTGTAGGACCAGTGACACCAGCATCTTGGAACAATAAGAAATATATTCTGAAACTTATTGACAGATATACACACTTTGCAGAAATTTGTCTCCTAGAACATAATAGTGAAGTAGCAGAAGCAGTTACCCAGTACGTGAAAAGGGTTGAACGGCAGAAAATACCAAAAGTACATAAGCTGAGCACTGACAATGGAACAGAATACATCAATGCGAAATTGCTGACGTGGACTCGAGATGAAGGGATAGTCATTGAGACCTCAGTGCCACACACACCACATCAGGGTACAGCTGAGCGATTCAACTGCACTCTCCTGAATAAAATAAGAGTGTTGATGCTGGATTCCAACCTTGCGAAAGAACTCTGGACTGAAGCTGCCCACATCGCAACATATCTCATCAACAGAACAACGAGAGGAAGAGAGAAAACACCAGCAGAACTTTGGCATGGTCAAAGACTCAATCTGGGTCACCTAAGAATTTTTGGAAGTGAAGCCTATGTCAAAATAAATACTAGTAAACTAAAATTGGAGCCAAGAGGTGAAAAACTTGTGTTTGTTGGATATGCCGGAATAGCTTACAGACTCTGGGACTCTGACAATTATAAAATAGTAATTCAAAGAGATTTCTCATTTCTAGAGAATAGGCGAGGGAATGCAGTTGAAAGCAAAAAATGTCCTGGGTTTCCAATGATCGATAGTGAGAAAAGTAGAGAGACTGAAACTTCTGGAGAATAAAGGGAAACAGGCGAGAAACTGGTAGAAAAGGAGACTGAGGATCTGCGAACAATAGAATTGGATATAGATGAAAACTCAGATGATGGACCATTCTTTGGGTTTGAGAGAAATGACGTGGTTGAAAAACAGAAAACCCACGGAGGGAAGAAATGCCACAAAAGAAAAGTGAAACTACCACAAAAATACGAGGACTTTGTTATGATGATGTACACCAAAGCTTTACAGGGGCTGGATGATGAATGCTGGAAGACAGCTGTTGAAGAGGAAAAAAGATTGTTGTTGGAAAACAATATATGGACAGTTGTGAAGAAAGAAGCAGTCTCAGTAGTAAAAAGGGTCCTGTCAAGCAAATGGATCTTCAGAAAAAACGAGGATGGACAATATAAAACCATACTGGTGGTGAGAGGATGTCAACAGAGAGCAGGGGTTGATTACAGTGACCCGTACAGTCCAGTTTTGAACATTAGTTCACTTAGAATGTTGTTTGGGATAATAGAAAACCGAGATTATGTGTTACAGACTTTTGATATCAACATTTCTTTTCTCTATTGGCAGTTAGATGAAGCTGCTTAAATGTTTCTGCCGGAAGGGATGGACATAGATGGGATTTGCAAGCTTGAAAAATCATTACATGGCATGAAACAAGCACCTCTCAAATGGAACAAAAGGATAAAATACTACCTAAAATCGAAAGGGATGTTTTCCCTCAAATCTGAACCATGTATATTCAAAAATTCAGAGGATTCAGTGCTACCTGTACTTGGTCTGTATGTCGATGACGGCATTGTTGTGCGGGAAAATCGGCACTGTGTGGAAAAACTGATGGAAGAGATTGGAGAAGAGTTTGCAATCAAGGTCCAGAAGAACCCTACTAGATTTCTGGGGCTGAAGATAGGGAGGACAAACGGCTAACTACATCTGAGTCAGAGTGAGACTGTCACCAAACTGTTAGAGGATTACAATATGTGTGATGCGAAACCAGTTTCAACTCCTGCAGTGAGAGGATATCAGGATAGTGAAACGACTCAGGATTTGAAATGGTTCACTTACAGAGAACTGTTAGGAAGTCTTATGTATACATATCATCCAAAACAAGATCTGACATTGTATATGCTGTCATTCAGTGCAGTAGAAATTTAGAAAACCCCGAGGGCGCAGCCCGATCAGGGCATCGAGTTTGGGTATGATATTCCGATTGAGCAGCTCATTGGATATTGTGACTCGGATTACGCAGGAGACCCTCGAACCAGGAAGAGCACTACAGGTTACATTATATATTGCTGTGGTGGACCTGTGAGCTGGCGTGCTAGGAAACAAACTGTTGTTGCTCTGTCTACTGCGGAGGTTGAGTACACTGCAGCTGCGGAATGTTCAAAGGAACTCGTGTATATAAAAATTGTACTGGAAGAAATTCTATGTGTGAAAGTAGAAGCACTACTCAACATAGACAATCAAAGAGCGATAAGTTTTGTAAAAAACGGAGTGATAAATCGTCGTTCTAAGCACACCGAAGGAGATTTCACTACGTTCATGAGAAGCTCAGTGAAGGTTTGCTGAAAGTGGCTTATTGTCCTAGTGAGCACCAGAGGGCAGATATGTTCACAAAGCATCTGCCCAATGTCAAGTTTAAAACTCACTTGAAACATGTTGTGTGCTAAAAATCTGATTGAACTGAGTGAAACTGAGAATTAAAGAGGAGTGTTGTAAAATATGTATACTTTATTGCTAATTTGATTTAGTAATTCTCAGTTCATAAATGTGTAACACTGATAATATTTGAAAGCGACCACAATATTAGTGCTAATTTTACTATGATTGTTTAGAGAAAATAACAAAAACAAAAGCACGGAGGGTTTGTTTAAAAAATGTACAAGGATATAGTTATTGGTGAGTTTAATTACAAGACTGGGAAGAAAGAACGTACACTGCGGGTGTTATTTGAACAGGTTCAAGCTGACTGCAGCATAAAAGGTAAAGTAAGACAACATTATTCAATTAAAGCTGAACAAGCACGTACATGTTATGGACAATTATTAACTAATTATTACATAGTATATATATAAATCACACTGGGGTGAAAGGGATAAAGTCATGATTGTCAACTTTTCAGGAGAGGGAAAAACTTGATTAAATGGGACACACACAATAAATCAAAATAATGCATAGTGTGACATAACTGCGTAGTTGCTAACATTATTTCATTATGTTTGTTTATGTTCAAAATGCAACATCAATGAACATGGGCAAAATACAAGGCTTTGAATGTACTGAACATCCCTGACTTACATCCTTTTACTTAAGCCCTTCACGCATTTGCTCGAGTTATTTCCGGCAAGCTATATGTTCCCAAATTTTTTTGCCCGATATAATTCGGGCAGGCTTAAATTGTTACTGCCAATATTCATTAACTCGAAATAATTTGTTCTGTTATTTAATTTTTACACATAGTTCACTTTCTGAACATAAGAGAGCAGCTATAATCATTCCTTTGTTCAATAGTTCAGTTTTTTCCATTAGATAGCAACACACTATTCTTTGTTCGATTCGTTGTGTTGATGTCCTGGCAATCACTTTTTTTTCATGTTTAGTTTCATTCGCACATGTAAGAAGCAGCACATTATAGAGCAAGTCTTTTCTTTTATTGTCTAGTTCCACATGGTCCGACAGAACGCATTAGCGTAGTTCGCTGGTGTTGCTGCATGGTCAGTAGTTGCTTCCCCTATGAGATCACAGCACTGCTATGGCAGCTGTCGCTCGCTGTCTAAAAACAACTTTTCGCGCGCCGATACTTGCATTATTCTCGTATTGTTAGTAAATGCTGCTACGTGTTTCTTACAGATATGTGTACTACATTTACTTATTAACTAGTACATTCTGCTCTGCTGCAATGTAAGTCAAAATATGAGTGTGTTTTTACTTTATTCAATATTATAGAAAAAAAAATCGCACAAAAACTTTTGTTTGAAAATACGTGATATGGTATTCTGGCTGTGAGTTGTCATAATTTCGGTCGAATAGTTGGAATTAGCTTCGACAATCATGGAAAGTGACAGTGACTCTAATGATTTAGTCATTAGCAGTTCTGGAAGGGATTATCTTTTTCAAGTGCAAGCAGTGACGAAAATGATGTTGAAACACACGATCTTGATTTGGCTGATGTCCGTGTGTGGTGCGAGATAAACCCAGCAGGTGTGCTAGCTCCAGTTCCTTCTAGGTTCCCTTTTTTTATCAGCATAAAAATAAATTTTGAGGTTGATCCATTTAGAGATATTCTGCAACTTTTTGAGCACATTTTTGATGATGACTTTATTTCTTTGATTACCAGAGAGACAAACTTGTTTGCAGAACAGTGCATTCAAAATAAACCAGACACACCTTTTAGCAAACAATGGTGACCTACGACAAATGATGACATTCTAACATTCTTTGCTGTAATTATTTTGCAGAGTATAATCAACAAACCAGAGCAAAAATTGTTTCGGATTAAAAAACCATTGCTGAACTCACCAATTTTCCCAAGAATCATGTTGTATCGAAGATTCGTCTTGATAAAGAAGTACCTTCATTTCTCTGACAATGCCACCTACAATCCAGAACAACATCCATGTCCAAAACTGAACAAAATTTGGCTAATTTTGAGTCACATAAACGAGAAATTTATGTATCTGTACACACCAGACCAGGATGTCACTATTGACGAGAGCCTTATGCTTTATAAAGGCAGACTTGGGTGGGTACAGTATATTCCCCAGAAGAGAGCAAGATTCGGCGTAGACTTACATGTTATGCGAATCAAAATCTGGCTACATCTGGAATTTTATAATCTACACAGGAAAAGGGACAATGTTGAATAGAGAACATGGCGATCTGGCTATCTCATCCCAGATTGTTTTATCACTGCTGAACCCTTACTTACAACAGACAACTTCTACACTTTGCCACAGCTTGTGGACTTCCTGCTTCAGCACAAAACAGACACATACGGGACAGTGAGATTATCACGTAAAGACATGCCTCCCACTGTGAAAACAAAAGGTAAACTAAAGAAGGGCGAGACTGTAGTTGCATAGCGTGGGAAAGTTACTGTCTTGCAATGGAAGGACAAAAAAGACATATGTTTACTTTCAACCATACACAACAGTAAAATGGTCTATGTAAAGTGAAGAAGAAACACAGTAAAAAAACCCAAAATACTTTTGCAAAAAAAAAAAAAAAAAAAAAAAAAAAAAAAAAAAACCCAAAAAATTTTTTAAAAAAAAAAAAAAAAAAAAAAAAGTAACAAGCATCAGTTACATTATTTTCATCATATTGTACATCACCCTCATCATATCACCATCACTACCAAATTATGTTTTGAGTTGACCAATAACATTATGGTCATTGAAGAGGGTTGGGTGTCAGTCCTGGCCGACCTCCACGAAAAGAAAATTCTTGGAAAAGATACTTCTCGAATATTTTCTCAATCAAAAGAAGTCGATACTCAAAATGAGTAAGACGTTCTCCCTACTTCAGGTATAAAACAAATGAGTTCCATAACGCCTGTTCAAGAAGGTGGGAAAAAAAACGCCATTTTCCGGAGTACATTCCCCCCTCAGAGATAAAAAAGATACCAACAAGACAGCGTGTAGTTTGCTGCTCCAAGAGAGACGAAAAAGGCAAGAAGGTACCTCTGCGCTGAGTATGATGTAGGTCTGTGTTGGGCACCTTGTTTCAAAATCTATCACACCAGAACAAATTTCTGACAGTCAAAATATTTTTCATTGCATGAACAACTTTCCCTTATGAATTAAAATACTGTACAGTGAAAGATTTGTGTGTTATATAAGTAGCAATAGGTGAATGTAATACATACAAGAAACTGTGAGACACATTGTTGTGGCAGATACCGTCAAAATTCACAGGTTGTAGATTTATAAATAATACGTGGCTGATTTCTAAGAAACTGTGTGAGCTTCTTGACTGTGTATGTAATAGTACTGAAAATCACTCGGTACACTGCTGTTGTTTCATTTATTTTCATTTCGAAAAAATGTAAGTAAATTATATGTAAATACTGTATGTAAGATGTGTCCTTTTTTTCAGTGGAACATTGCAATGCACTCATTGGAAAAGCATGTAATAGATATTGATATATTTCACTTTTTTGTTCGGTTTTCAAAATTTGTTTTTCATAAAATCTGCAAATTTTCAATGAAACTTTGCTCAGATTCTGTGATGAGATTAATAGTATTATCTGTGATTTATAATTTTACTTTTTTTCTCAAAATTTGTTTATATTTGCAAGAATTTTCAAAAACATTACAGTTCTGGCTGTTGGGAAGAATTTGAAAGTTGTGATAAATGATATAAAATTAGTCCTTGTTTACGAATTTCTAGACTCTGACTGATAAAATTTTTTAACCATAATTATATGACTACTGCGATGATGATTGATGATGATGGAAATGATATACAGTAAGTGGTGCTTGGTAATTTGTTTTGCAAAATCAGTAACATGAATTTATTTTTTCAATTTTCAATGACCATAATATTATTGGTAAACTCAAAACATAATTTGGTAACGATGGTGATATGATGATGATAACTATAGTGATGAGGGTGATGTACAATATGATGAAAATAATGCAACTGATGTTTGTTACTTTTTTTTTTTTTGCAAAAGTAGTAAAATGTATATTTTTTGATGATGATGATGATAATGCTAGTGATGATTACCTTATTCATTGAAATGTACTATTTTTTTTGTAAGGTGAGTAGTGTGACGTGCACTTACTTGGCCTCTTATCATATAGTAGTTTCAATTTTATTTTTTGTCTTAATTAATATTTTTTTTATGTGTATAACATTTCAAGCAGGCCAACTTAACCATGTATAAAGATGTATAAGGTGGGATCCAACATATTAATTAGGGGTGCTGGGAAAGAGAAATTAACATTAAAATTTTTATTCAAAATTTAAAATTTAACTGTTAAGGCAAGAGAAAAAGATTAAATGTTACGTGTCAATTTTATCTGATTCATATTGTGTTTGGGATCAATTTAAAGCGAATTTAATTTCAATCAACTTTTCTAAGTCACTTTTTCTTATATTTTGCCTTGTTTGGAATTTTAAAATATCAAGTGGCCTCTTAGCTTGCTTCTCCTGGAATGGGATTTATCTGGCAGGCTGGTCATAGTTCTCTTGCTTGGAAGCACGTACAGAGAAGTACTGGTTTTTTAAATTTCAAGTAAGCTCTAGGCTAGCCTGTGTAGGGATGGATTTATCTGGCAGGCAGGTCAGAGTTCACCCGCTTGGAGGCACGTACAGGGACGTGCTGGAATGTGAGGAGCTCTGCAGGACGTTTCTCGATCGACGTGGGTGGTAGTGTCGGGTGCAAAAGAACTCCGAAAAGGTGGTGATCCGCGGCAGATTGATGACGCTGCACATCCCTAATTAATAACTTAATGAATGTTTAGCTGGTATTGGTGAAACTAAACACTTTGCAATTTTGTCAGTTACTATGTTACATATGTATTTTAGGTTATAAATATCAGTTGAACAGTTTTTTAAGCAAGTTGGATCCTGATGTATCCCTCCACCGCTCGGCCGAGTAAGTCCGGGTGTCCGCCCAGGGGAGTGAGTCGTCATACATCGGAGCTAGTGACCGGTTGCCAGGAGATGGCCGGCTAAGTTTGTGTTGAAGTTTACAAACAGTCAGTGGTGATCCATCGGAGATAGGGAATGGTCGCTGGGAGATGGCCGGCTGAGTGTTTTGTTTAGTCAGGGCATCATGGCAGGAGGAAGAGGACATGTTAGATGTGGGAGAGGGGTTGTGAAGCCTAGAGGGTGGATTCGTTAGAAGAGATTGTTTCTCTTCATTTTTTTTTTGTCTCTCTTTTTGGGATGCTGCCTTTTCATTTATAGTTTTGTAGTAATCAGAAGTAGGTATTGTGATGGGTCCGCTCCCTCTCTGTTCGACTGTCGTGGCTATCTAGAAGCTTATTTTGGAGGTTATGATGTCCCTGTTCGGGGCGGCAGAATGTAATGGGGCTCTGTCTACGTCTTGTACGTTGTTATTATCTAGATGTCCCTGTTCGGGCGCCAGAATGTGACGGGGCTCTTCTTGTCTACGTCTACGTTGCAGTGTTGTTTGTTGCTGTTATCATCTAGATGTCCCTATTCGGGCGCCAGAATGTGATGGGTCCGCTCCCTCTCTGTTCGACTGTCGTGGCTATCTAGAAGCTTATTTTGGAGGTTATGATGTCCCTGTTCGGGCGCCAGAATGTGATGGGGTCTGCTACGTCACGTCTACGTTGCGGTTACTATCTAGATGTTGGAGGTTACGATGTCCTTGCTGCCGGCGACGACTTATCTAATTAGACTTTTCCTTGTTTGTTATTTATATGCCCGGATAGCCTGAGGAGTTTACCTAAGGAGTTTACATAGAAGAAAAAAGGAGCCAATTTCTTTAATAACTTTCAGTCTTTTAATAATAGTTCACCAGACGTACAGGGCACAATAACGTACAAAAATTCTTTCCCGTGATTTATGTCTAACAGTGTGAACGTAAATAGGTAACACCAGTGGCGGAATTCACTAAGTCATGAGTGTTCGTCCCAGTTTATTATCGGTTGTGATCTGCCTCAGTTTGCTCCACAAATGAAAACGACCTAAACTACTGGGTACCACTAACGGTGTCTTAAACTGCTATACTCACATGTGCAGCTACTTCTTGCACCTACTTATTTGAGAACTACTCTTAACAGACATCGCAAAAGAAATACATATCAGAGTGCTGGCTACCCAGCCCACTTTACTCGCGGATACGCCCTCTAAGCTTCACCGCCCCTCTTCCAACTTTAACACGTCCTCTCCCTGCCGCCATGACGCCCCAACTAACAAAAACACTCAACCGGCCATCTCCCGGTGACCGTCCACGAGCTCCGATGTATCACAACTCCTACTGACCGATTATAAACAAGAAAAACTTAGCCGGCCATCTCCCGGCGACCGGTCACGAGCTCCGATGAAAAACAACTGACTTTCCTGGGCGAACACCCGGACTTACTCGGCCAAGTGGCGGAGGGATACATCAGGATCCAACTTGCCTAAAAAGCTGGTTAATTGATACTTATAACCTAAAAATTGTACGTAACATAGATACTGATAAATTTACAAAGCGTTAAATTCCATTATACCAGCTAAATATTTATTTGTTTATTAATTGGGGGATGTGCAGCGTCATCAATCTGTCGCGGATCACCACCTTCACGGAGTTTTGCGCCCGACACTACCACCCACGTTGATCGAGAAACGCCCTGCAGAGCCCCCGCATTCCAGCACGTCCATGTACGTGCCTCCAAGCGAGTGAACTCTGACCTGCCTACCAGATAAATCCATCCAAAGCACAGGCTAGCTCAGAGCTTATTTGAAATTTTAAAAGCCAGCACTTCTCTGTACTTGCTTCCAAGCAAGAGAACTACGACTAGCCTGCCACATAAATCCTATTCCAGGAGAAGCAAGCTATGAAGCTACTTGAAATTTCAAAAAAATCTAAACAAGGCAAAATATCAGAAACGTTTACTTAGAAAAGTTGCTTGAAATTAAATTAGCTTTAAAATGAGTCCAAACACGACATACATCCGATAAAATTGACACGTAAAATTCTATGCTTTTCTCTTGCTTTAAAGTTAAATTTAAAATTAAAAAGAAAATTTTAATGTAAATTTCTCTACTCGCATCCCCAATTAATATGTTGGATCCCGCCGTATACATCCTTATACCTGGTTAAGTTGGCCTACTTAATTTGTTATAAACAGAGAAAAAAAACATTTTACGACAAAAAAAATTGAAATTACTGTATGATAAGAGGCCAAGTTAAGTGCTACGTGCCAGTGCACATCACAGTATTAATAACCACATAGTCAGTAACAAAGTTAGATAAAGTGCAGGGCAAAGTATTAATACTGAGGGCAGGCGGAAAGGCGTAATACTTGGATAAGGACAATCCACCTCAACTAACCCTGGGCGAGCACTTACTATGTGAATTGCCTTTGTATGGTAAATTCTGTCAAAAGAGGTTAAATAAAAAGAGAAAAAATGCCGATATTATGATTTTCATTTATTTATTCATCTGTGACTGATTAACCTCACTGCTATCTGGGTATCAGTATAATAGGCACCGCCTCTACATTAGCTTGTTTGTTTTCGTCATTGTTCTGCCCGCTAACTACCTGCAGCAATAGTAAAGGAGCAGAACTACATCCCCCAGCATACGACAACAACCCGCAGTAACAAGTACCAGAGAGGCAGCGGTAGCAAGCAGCCGCCTCACAGTAGTAAAGAAATAACTGTTTTATTGTCAGATAGTATTTCAATGTTAAATATTGTGTTTCTACATTAATTTTATGAAATTCAAGCAAAAGTAAAATAAAAAAAATTACTATTAAAATGTTGCAGTATACATAATCCAGCATTTTTTTCCATTTTCAAAAACAAATGAATAATTTATCAATGCAATAAAAAACCTGCCTATTTTTGACCTAAAAATTACAAAAAACAAAACACTGAAGGGGTTAATTATTCAAACATTTCAGACTTTGATGTTTTATTTATAGACTTATTTTTCACAATAAACAAACAATGTTAGTAATTACAAGAAGTAACACTGCAAAAACAATATAGTTCATCATTCACTGCTAATGTTCAATATCAGTTGCAAAACTGGAGTGAATAGGACTAAGTCATCAAGATTTACAACTTTGCTGGAGTGAAAGACAAAACAGCATTCAACGAGACACAAAAAATCAAAATATTATACAGAAAGACACCACTGTGTATAACTGGAAATTGTTTGGTTAATTGATTACACTGCACATGGACCAAACACCATGATTTAAGAAGTAACATCCCAGACTTACGTCCTGCACTTTTGTCAATTAGATGTTCTATTTATACACTTACAAACTGTGATACTGAATTCACAGCCAATTAAGAAAGCTAAGACGAGAAATAACTTAGACAAAATAATATGGTTCAACATTCACTGCTAATGTTCTTCATCAGTGTCCACGTTCATGGATTTCCATTGACAGACTCTTCGCTATTATGCTATACATAAACTTGCAACTTTCTGATATCCTGTAACTTCTTCTCGTATATGGATATCCCACTATCCACATATGCCTGATCTTTAGGCATGGTGAAGCTTGAAATGGTAGGCTTGTCCATCCTAAATGTGTGACTCACTAGACTGTTGATGAAAGGAAGAGCCACAATAGTGCCTATGCAATCACTACTGAATCTGAATTCTTTGAACTGAGTGGGCAGAAAATGTTGCCTCATATTTCTAGATGTATTTGAGGTACTCGTCTCAACAGATGTAACAGATTTCTTGAAGTAATTTGGCCATCACTTATAAAAGTCAAATGTCTCATTTGACTCTACCATTTTCACTAATACATTTTTCCTAGCACTACACATGATTTGAATATATTCAAGAGGAGTATACAGTAAAGCATCACTTTAACGAACTTCAGCACTGCGAACACTTCACGACAACGAACTTAACGTACGGTCCCGCCAAAATGCAATACAATTATATGTAAATTATTTTCAGTAATACGAACTTTCCCGTGAAGTTTTGCGAGAAATTTACGAAATATTCACGTTAACGAACGCCATACATTCAGCATAAAATGTTTAAATTATTTTCCCATAGCATTTTGTTACTGAATAAATGTACACATAACCGAAACAAATGTACGCACGTAAGTATCAAATACTCTTAGACATCACAACATGTCAGACTGACAACAACAGCATCATATAGAGCGTGTTTTGTTGCCGCGATCACAGCGCTACTACGAGAGTATGAGGTAGAAGAACCGCCGCCATCTTGGATTTAAATAAATTTTAACACGATTACAGCGCTCCTCCAATGAATGTTATAAACACCACGACTACGGTGCCAATTCTTCTACTGAGGTCTCACGTACGCGGTACAATAACAATTTTTATCATTGGTCTTGAAATACGCACTTTTTGTCTTTGTTTACGTTTCGCGCACGCAGGAACCTAAAAAGTTTACTCGTTAAGTTGCAATACAGTTTTTATTTTCTCATATTCGCAACTGGTTCTGTAAAATGTTGCCAAGAAAGCGGAAAGCAATCGACATTAAGACAAAACCGTCTATTCTTAAAGCTGTAGACGATGGGAAGAAAAAAACTGACATCGCGACAGAGTTCGGAATTGCTAAATCTATTTTGTCAACAATTCTAAACCAGCGGTCCGAAATAGAGAAGAACGATTTCCTGTCCCACAACCGAAAACGTGTTTTGGCACCACCGTATGAAGTTTTGGAAAAGAGATTGTTTGACTGGTTGATGCAGTCAAGAGCATCAAACATACCTGTAGCCGGAAACGTTTTGCAGGAGAAAGCCCTTGAAGAAGCCCTTAAATTAGGGTTTGACAACTTCCAAGCCTCAGGTGGGTGGCTTCACAGGTTTAAGGCACGGTATAATTTAAGTACTTTGAAGGTGTCTGGTGAAGCTGCTGCAGTTGATGTCACTGTTCAGGAAAGATGGCAAGCTGAACTGGATTCCCTTATTTCAGGTT
>PNEQ01108263.1:0-28046 GCA_003012365.1 Medauroidea extradentata
GTGGGGGTGGAGCTGGAATGACAGAGCATGAGAAAGTTACAGGCCATGGTCGATTCCACATAGACAGAGTGGGGTGGAGCTGGAATGACAGAGTATGAGAAAGTTACAGTCCATGGTCGATTCCTCATAGACAGAGTGGGGTGGAGCTGGAATGACAGAGCATGAGAAAGTTACAGGCCATGGTCGATTCCACATAAGGAGATAGAGTGGGGGTGGAGCTGGAATGGCAGAGCATGAGAAAGTTACAGGTAATGATCGATTCCACATAGACAGAGTGGGGGTGGAGCTGGAATGACAGAGCATGAGAATGTTACAGAACTTGGTCGATTCCATATAAGGAGATAGAGTGGGGGTGGAGCTGGAATGACAGAGCATGAGAATGTTACAGAACTTGGTCGATTCCACATAGACAGAGTGGGGGTGGAGCTGGAATGACAGAGCATGGGAAAGTTGAGCAGGGGGATTGGTATGGGGAGCCATGGAATGACCGAGTAGGAAATTAAGTGACGTCATCAAAGGCAGGTGACGCAATCCAAGATGGCGACCGGAAGTAATGTAATCCAAGATGGCGGCCGGGTGACGTCATCCAAGATGGCGGCCGGGATCCAAGATGGCGGCCGGGTGACGTCATCCGGCGGCCGCGGCTCCGAGCTCCGCAACCCCCACCCCACTGTCCCCGGAGCCCCTTTTTCCATCTAATGTTGTAGACTATGATTTGAAACATATAAAAACGAAAAAAATATATATATATTTTTTTGTATTTTTAAAAAAATTCTGAAACAGTCTTAGTTACACCTTGTAAGTTTCTAAGCAGCATGTGTTGAAATTATCCTCTATCTATCCCAACACAGGCATGCACATGACGCACAACCGTGGCCTGCACTGCACGCAAGTGATTGTTGGTCACATACTTTACAGCAACATGCAGTCTGGTGGTGTTGTGCCAATTAAGTACACTTTCCTTGGTAAAATTAGACTCATCAGTCCACTAGATGTGACCAACAATGTCCGTGTTTTGTTGAAGTGCCTTCAGCATCCAGTGACAGAACTGAAGACGGCGAAGTCGATCCCCTTCAATTACGTGCTGCACGGGATTGTACTGATATTTATTACAGCACACCGCCAAGAAAGATGGTCTGTGCAAACGAATGACTCACACCAACGCGGTGCGCAATGTATTATTGTACGTGTACGCCGTTACTTGCCCATCCTAGTGAATAAATAACCGGAATAATATAAGCAATGCCGACAGGTAGGCAACCTGTGTAGCACATACACGGTGACATGCTGCCAAGGTGCTACTGCAGATGTTTCCAATGAATCCCACTTTAATTTTGCTCAATCAGTCAGTCACTCAATCAATCAGTTAGTCAGTCACTTAATGTCAGTCACTCAATGTCAGTCACTCAATCAGTCAGTCACTCACTGTTACTGGTTTGTAAAAACAGAATGTGAATCGGAGAGTTTGGAGACGAACTTCTGCGCTGGATGAGAAAATGACTGTAAGAACGGAAGTTGATCTTATCTGCTTTGACAGAAGGCGAACATCCTCGGGGGAGAATGTGTGAAACAGAAGGAAAGGAAAAGACACCTAGTTTCCGTCTTGCTCTCCTTAGTGTTTTGCGGGCTGCATCATCCGCCAGACACATCCCACTCAGCGCCGAATCGCGAGAAATCTCTAAGTAGGCAATGTCTGATGTACAGAAACCTATAGTTAAGTCTTACGTACTTATAAAAACATAATATCGTTGGCAGCTGTTATTTATCACACATTTATAATACGTCTAGACAACAGTTCTCTGAATTATTTATTAAACTGAGATATAAACACTGTACAGACCTGTGCAAATAAGTTCACGTGGCAATGTTACATGCAGCAAATTATAGAAACTGGCAGAAAATTTAAATCTCGCACGGCTTGCAAGAACAACTATTATTTGACTGTCACAACCAGTGTCGCAGCTAGGATTTGTGTATGGAAGGGGTTCTATTTGAACAGTTTTTGCAACGCAACATTGAATAATACTTTTGTAAAAATATTTGTAATTTTATATAATTATTCTAAAAATTTTTTGGTTTGAACACACAACTCCCTTTTTTCCCCTTAATTACGCCTCTGTTCACAACTATCCTTGTCCATTAATCCCTTTTTCTTGAGTATATTAACAAACTACGAAACATAATTATTCAAATAAATGAAAGAAGAAGTGTGTGTGTATATATATATATATATATATATATTGGCTGCTTCAAAGAGTATTGCAATAAACATTCATAGCGCACCCTCTGACCATCACCAAAAATATTTAGAGCCAGAAACGGTAATGTGCTTTTATAACGAATATCTCACATAAGCTCACTGAATCTTGCGTTTATTTCTCGCTTATTCAAATTATAAATTTGTTTATAAATTGTACGGATTTAAAACAATACATACTACGTCAAATCCATTAAGCTAATAGGTTCATGTTGTGAATGACCCTGCAACGCGAGAATGAAAGTTCTTTTGAACATATGAGCGACACATCGGCGTCGCGTCAAACATCTCTACAGCTATGGGAACAGACGGCGAGGGTACCAGCTGCTTCATCTCAGGCGAGGCAGTTAGGATTCGTCATCGAGAGCCACGATACACGACCGCTCTCAGTGACGCAAATACACATCACTGCGCCTGTCACATAGAATATTCTCGAGGCAGGTGTCTGTAGGGCTGCGTTCACACGATGTTTCTCTTTCAGCATGGCTTGTCGCTCGTACAACTGTTGCAATAAAAAAATGCATTACCCTAAACTGGGATTACTTTGTAACAGCAGGGGTGACATTGTACCGTTCAAAAAGTTTTAGTTTTATATAGAAATTACATTGAATTCCTTCACAGAATGTTTTAAATTTCTCATTAAAAGTCCCTAAAATAGACGTTTTAAGAGGTACAAAATCACCCCTTGGTGTAACGAAGTTACCCAGTTGACAGTATTTTATATTTACATCAAATACTGTTCAAATTAATAACATTGCCTTTGGATATTTTTACGTAAAGATTAAATTTAAACACTTTTTGGAAAGGGACAAGCCAAAATTTAAATGTTTGTGTTTTGGAGACTTTAACTTAATTAATCACACCAATAAATTAATTCACACAGAAAAAAATGTTATGACGCACCTTACGTTGACTAAGATCACTCGTGGATATGTTTTTGCGTTAAATAAAATTTGTTGATAAAACTACACCAATCTTGTCTTATTTTATACAATTATTTTTATCGCACAGCTTTTCCCACGACTTGGATGAAGTACTGCATAGCGTGTTTTTCTACTGAGTTTTTTTACTAACGTACGTAAATTCTACTTGTGTAACTAACCAGAATAGTACAGTTTTGATTTCGACAAGTGTTCATACGAAAATTATAGAATACACAAAGGTTTTGTACGTGAAGAAAGTCATCAGAGTTGCAGTATCATGTAAATATATTGCTTTTTCTTTTCTGCCAAAAACTTACAAAATGGTTTGATTAAACATGTACTCTCTCTCTCTCTCTCTCTCTCTCTCTCTCTCTCTCTCTATATATATATATATATATATATATATATGTATTACTTTTATGATAGTTACGCTAAATCCATAATAAGTGTGTACCGTAGTAAATTGGAAGAATAAATCAATAGAACATCGAATATTTTATTGCACAACTAAGGTGTTAGTCAGTCTATTTTTTTCCGTGGCCAGGGCCACGCAGAGTAGAACCCATTTTGTCTCCCTGCAACCACACCCTTTCTGGTTAATGCAGGGAGAATAGGTTGCCTTTTATACATATTGTTTTGATTACATAATGTCGTTTGCCATTTTCATTACTGTGGTCATCATATCCATGGAGCTACCTTGTCTTGATTTGATTCGTAATTTTCCTCTGTTTCATCTGGGTTCTCTGCTGGCCAGGAGTAGAACTCTTCAAGTCTCTTTCCTACTTCCTTTGAAAATATCTTTATAGAGCCTGCTCCTTCTTTGGTTAACATCATCTCTCTTACATCAATATCTTCCTCTTCTTGGATATTGTGTTTTCTTTTCAGGTCGATTCTTAGATCTTCTGAATGTCTGCTGAATGTCCTTGTATAGTTTGTCTCACGAAAGAATTTTATTTTCTGACAGTTTTGAAGTCTATCTTGTGTACCAATTTCTGCAGGATATTACTTTTAAGTTTGATGAACTGCACAGTTTGAGACGCAGCTAAGTGTGTTTGTGCAAAAGTTACTTGTGGCAGAGGAAAACACTGCTTATTTCATGGAAACAACTAAAAATAAATAAATGCCAACACAACTGTCAAAAATTGAAATTCTTTTATGAGAGACTATACATGAAATCACCCGTGGTAGAGCAAAGCAAACGTTCTTTTTTTTTTTATGAATGCAGCTGTATAAACGGACGGCTAACAATACTGCCAAAGACGGAATTCTGACACGGGGCCTATTATTTTTAAAACGTTTTTGTTAACTTGATTTGTTGTCTGTTTATCTGTTTGGTACATATTGTTACAATATGGTGCATAAATGAAATATTTATATAGGGTTTTATTAACGAGCTATCTTTGTCTGTTCGGTAAAGATTTTGCAATCGATTTTAAACTAACTTCCCGATGAACTAGAGCCATGCAATATAGAAAAAAGAGCTCAAAACTGGATCACAAGCCAATATAACAGAAAAAAAATTGTAAAATTATAATTGTTTAGTGAAATATGTTTTAAAAACATTGTTATATACCACGTTAAACTGACTTCCCGATGAGCTAGAAATACATGGAACTTTAAACATAGATCAAAACCGACTGCATAATTTCACACACACTGCACTAAAATGCCGAAAATAGTTGTAAATTTTACTTATTCTTTTCAGTCCGTTTAAAAAACCGTTTCAAATAAATTTTTTTATCGAAATAATTGATTTTTTTCTACTAGTTCTCTCGGTATTCTTTACACAACAGATTTCTCCTTACCCTCTGAATTTTACATTTCATGTGTAATTAGAAATGAAATTTTGTATGTCATTGCCACGTTTCAACAAACTGCTTAGAATAGGTTTTTAAATACTGTTCCACCATACTCGCTACTTAGGACCATTCAAAATAATGACAGAGACAAACGCTGTTATTTTACTTACGTCTTTCCCCGTGATTCAGGATATGCACAACAAAGTTGCGCAGGATTTAATCCTGTTACCTTTACTGACAACACACTCCATTAAATTCATGAAATATTTCAAGGATGTACAAAATAAATAGAACAAAAATGAGGCAAAAATGAGTTAAATCAACACTGCAAACATATATATATATATATATATATATATATATATATATATATATATATATAAATTTTTTTTATCCTGGAGATTTCGTTGTAATTAGGTTTGTTTAAATTATACGACTGTGTCTTGATGTTTAATTATTTTGACGTTTTCAGCGATTCTAATTCTTTAAAGCGTTATAAATAAATAAAAAGGGAAGGTTAATCCTAACAAACATCACGGGACCATAACGTCAACGAAAGCAATGTTGACATAAGAAATGATGCATTGCCGTTGTACGTTAGTTTAAACAAAATTCATATGAAGCCCTAAAATATTTCCTGGAAAGTATTTAACAAATTAGTATAAGAATTGTATTATTACTTTGGAAATAAAATTTTCGAGCATGAAGCTCCACATTCCAAACCCAATTAAGCTGTTATTGTATCTGTCAGTAAGTGCCGGTTAGTTTCATTTGTAAATAAAATGAAGTTATTACAATAAAAACTGATAAGCAGTTGAGATACTAATTATTATGTAATATGGCTTAAATTAACTTGTTATACATCCTTAGCAATAAAATCAATCAAAACCATTTGTTCGTAATGTAGGCTCTGTTGTCATTACGGGCTGATGCAGTTGACATTATCGCGTATAGAAGCAAACCTGGAACACGCCGGTTTGAATACATATCATGTAAGATTGTAAACGGCTAAAATGCGTTGTGGGCAAAGGTTCGAAAACGAACACTGTCTGGAATCAGATGGAAATTGGAGGAAACGAAGTCAACTTCAAAATATGAAATGGGACTAAGAAACGCAATCAGTATCGTTGATAGATCTAGCAAAACTGAATATGTTATGTCTGGGAATGTTTTAGCATGTTCCGCGATGCGATGTTAAGCGTCGCGCTGATGTGGTGAACTACATTTGAGAAATGAAACAGAAACGTTGCATGATAAAATGTATCAAAGTACCTATACGTAAATGTATTGTTTCAGTGTAATATTCAGTTTAAATGATAAAATAAAGTATCTGTAACTATATATAGGTTACTATAAAATGCACAGTAAGGCAACATATAGAGAAAGAAGTCTTGAGTTCTCGCAAGGATTGCATGAAGTGATGATGAAACAGTCGCACAATGCGGTGATGAAACAGTGGTGTAATGCAGAAGAGGTAAAAGTTAAAACCACACAAGCCGCTGTAAACAAGCAACCTCCACCATGTTTCCCATATCAGTAACGATCCACTGGTAATCAAAATGCGCTTACGAAAGCCTTACTCTTTAAAGAAGACATTACTCTAAAATCGGACAAGAACCTCATACAAATACCTACATTCTGCAGACCCGCAAGATCTCTAAAATATTCAACTCTATCTCCTTGCCGGATCAACTTAGGCACATCCTGTTCGGGATCAGGGTAGATAGCTGCCAGTAGACAAAATAATAGGAAATCACCCCGAGTGTGTACACAAAAGAAAATATGTTTCAAGGCGTTCGAGTGCATTTTCACAAAAAATGCAATACCAGTATTTAGTATTTTTGTTGGACGAGAAGTCTGTAGGAATTTATCTAGCAAAAATGTCGCCAGAGAACGTAATTTAGATATGGAATAAATTATATAAGTATTAATTAGGCCTTCTGAAGATATACATGTTTTACATTTTAAATTTCGTTTCATACCGTAAACTCATGATTAACTCAATAAATAACGGTTGTGTGTTCGATAACTTTAACTATGTAATCCCTTATTGCTATGTAAATTTTGGGGGATTAGCTGTAACATTTTTATATAGTATGCATTACTAGTACACAATCGCTATATACGTAGGCCTACATTGTACCAGTGCAAAATTATATTCTGCATTGTTCTAACACGGTATAATAATACAGGTTTACCAGATCGAAGACAGGGGCGTCATTTAGTTGGGCAGGGGGGCAAATGCCCCACCCCCCTGGATGTAGAATTTTAAGAGTATAACATTTATTTATTGTATTTTGTCGTTTAAATAATGCTAACTTAAGCACATTAAACTAAAGTTTTATTATTGAAGTTTATAATGTTTGCATGCTTAATTAATAAAAAAGATGCAACAAGGTCACTGTCGCCGAAAAAAACCTTGCCCCCCCCCTCCTAGAAAAACCTCAAATGACGCCCCTGATCGGCGATTGAACTATACCTTTTTTGCAGATTTAAATAGGCAGCCAACATAATACTCTTCGAATATATGCACGCTCGAAAAAAACCCGTTAAGGTGGTCGTCTGGGTGAACGTATTTTGTGCGTTCGAGACGTAGAAGTGCGGAAGCAGTAAGGACGAGGCAATATGCGCATCACGCCTCACCCTAGCCTCTAGGCGCAAGTCGCCGAACTGGCGTGTAGTCTTCTCGCCGACACCGAGCCTGTATGTTATCTTCAACGGTGACTTTGTCAATTGATGACGTATTATTAAAGATAAAGGTGTATTATACCCACCTATACCTTTTAAAAGATTCTGCGCCGAGAAAAAAGACTGCAAAACTCCCACGTTCGCCATTTGCGGCCGCTAGAAAATATGCTTTAATGAGTAGTGGTTAACTTGAAACGGGAATACATAAGTGTAACGTTCTATAAATCTAATTCCTAAACATACATCACTCATGAGCGATGAGCAGTTGTCGGATATTCTGCTAACGGCCGAAGTTCTGCCCACCGCTCGGCTACCTGAGCAGGCGGCCACCTTAAACATCCAACGACTGAGTAGATCCGATCACGTGACAAATACTACAGAGTAAATTATTCCTACTACGTTTTCGTAAACGATTATTCCCGGACCGCCCCGGGGTGCGACAGTGCCGTTAAATATGGCAACCCTGCCACTTCGGCGATGTGAGGTGTGTTGGCACTCGCCAGAGGAAGCCCGACGTCAGTGAAGTCAGCCGGATCGTCGAGCTTCGGAAGCCCTTCGAGGTCGCCGTGACAATCCTGTTATCAGAGTCGGTCGCCGAGTTCCGTCCGTCGCCTGCACGTCAACTGGGCGTTACGACTCCTTTGTCACGTACACGGCTAGTCGACATCTTCGTTTGTTTGTTCTCTAAACTTGTGTTTCCAGAGTAGCTGCCTAATATTGGCCAACCGTCTAACGTTGGTATAAACAATTTTATTGTCTTATGTTTTTGGCGAATATTGTCGGCTGCTTCTGTAACTGTGCCTAATATAACATGTTTTTTTTTTTCATTTCCACTAAAAGAAAGCGTACATGCGTAACGGGCCGTTAAATACTATGCGTATGTACTCTACTTAGCCTGTTTTAAATTGTAATATTAATTGAACATATAAGAAATTGCAAAACGTGGGTGACTTTATCCACAGGTGCAATTTATTCAGACTTACATGCGTTTGAAGTCACTATGAAAGAGTTGGCGACTTATCGTAGGTAAAGTTAATGGAAACGTTGGAAACCCCTAGAGCACATCAGTTACTGGGCCACCACGTTCGGGTTAAAAAAAAAAAAGGTCTGTTATAGGTCGTTCGAATAAAGTGAGCACTAAAAATGTAACCTTTGAAAAATATCACTGGGCCGTTACTGAACATTATTCAACATTGACAGTAGTTACTTTACTGCTCGTATGGTTGGCAGGGACTTGCCGAATATAGTTCCGTGTATTTTCCTACTTAAATACAACAATACTAAAATAAAATTAACTGAGCTGCACATACTTGTATTTTGCATAGTTAATAAACTTTTATTTGTCAAAGTATAAAGTTCCTACTGACTGCACAATTGATCTTACACGCGCAAACATCAAGTGACGTGTCCAGAGAGGTTAGACATTTCCTGTCGTTAGCCGTTACGCGTGGAAAGATACGAATTGGCTGTAAAAAGAAATTTTCCAGGGAATTTTTGAGTGCTCACTTTATTCCGAGTCACCTATATCGAAGCCTGTGCAACTTTACTCGAGGTGAGGTAAGATGGTTTTACAGACCTGGTAAACAACGAGGTCGGGTGAAGTGAAGTGAAGGGACAACACGACAACCATGCCCGAGCCAGGATTGGAACCCATGATCTCTCGCACCGTAGACCGGCGCCTAACCGAGTTCATTACAAAGGCTGGCAACTTTACTCGAGACGAGACAAGTTTATAAATACATTAGGATGCACAAAAACACGTAGCCTATTCATGGTCTCTACTAGGAGCAAGAATATTCTGCCAGAACTAACCACAAATTTTCATCTGTATTCGAAAAGATAATGTAATGCACGCAAAACAACATGAGAATCACTTTCTTCAAAGAAAATATTTGGAACTTTATTAGCTTGGCAAGAAAAATTCTTATCAAGAAAAACATTTTAACCTGTCAATACAGGGTACCGTCCTCTCGCTATGCAGCTATTTTCACACACGTTCAGAAGCTCTGAAGGCAAAGAAAAATAACATATGTACAATAAATTTAACACTGGACTGTAAGAGATAAGGAGTCAGAATGACAGGAAATGGAAGCTTGGAGGAGGGACAGGAAGCTGTCCATATTCCGCAGCACTTGCCTCACACCATCAAACCCGTATTCGCTTCGCGTATGGGCACTGGGCAGACTCTTATCTGGAGGGAAATAGCCTTGACTTGAAGTTGTTACGGCTTACTATGCAAGTAAATCTAAAATGTAGCATGTCTGAAAATACTTCTAAAAAATTATGTTGTTTCAAAGTTGTATGAAAAAGCACAACACTCACCATCAAATGCACAAAACATAAAGTAGTCGAATGTTATTCAATTTTAGGACGTAGTATGCTGAGTTACATAAGTTCTGTATAGTTATATCGAACTAGATTTAATTCACTTAGTTTAGAATTTTTATATTAAATTTGTAGCAATTTTTACACTTAACTGTTAAATTTCCATTTGTATTGCATTTCAGGATTTTCTTCCTATTAAACTGTAAAAAATTTCAAGTATTAGTACTAATTTAAACAAATAATCACAATAACTTACACAGCTGCAATTTTGTTTGACTTGCCAGTTTAGAATTTTTGCTTGTGTTTCGACATACAGCTCTCATGTCTCCGAATACATACAAATCTTCTAAAGTTTCATAGTATGTAACAAAGCAGAAACCGAGCCACATTACACCTACTATTTTAGTAAATAACTAGCTGCCCGGCCGCGGCTTTGCTCGCGTGGCATTTTTTTTAAGAGAAATGTAAAACGATTGCAAGTGTTTACAAGATATTAAGGACATGATGGCGAAAAACACATTTTACTGCTCCCCCCTTAATTTTCGAAGTTCGATAAATATAAAATTTTTATAACGTATGTTTTTTTTATCTTCATTCTGAAGCAGAAATCGCCGCGATATCTCAACGGATTTAAGCGCTATCGAGGATGCATCGAAAATACATTCCAACCCTTTCTCCCCCCTTAATTTACGAATTTCGGAAAATTCATAGTGGGTGCCTACGGCGTATGGGGAAGTTACCCTCAAAATGTATTGTCTCTAGGTCCAGCGGTTGGGCTGTGCGTTGACGAGAGTGGATGAGTGAGTGATTGCGTGAGTGAGTAGGATACATCATATATATATATATATATATATATATATATATATATATATATATATATATATATATATGTGTGTGTGTGTGTGTGCACGCATGTTCACTAATTAATGGATTTTTATACATTTCGTGTTTATTTCTTCACATAGCTAACTGAGATATCTATACATACAGGATGTAAGGACATTAATTACCTAAACTCCCGGAGGTGATTCCACATGAAACAGTAAGCAGCCGTTGAGTGGGACACTTTCAAGACAAGTGAATATTAAGGGAGGTATGAGTCCTTGGAAATGGTATTTAAAAACAGTACTTGACCAAAATTCGGAAAACGGCTAGGAGCTAAATTACAATTATGTAGGTGATGCTAAGTGTTACTACTGAGATCCTTAAACTGTAAAAAAAATCTGCCTTCAAACCTTTCCCTTTCATGAATTTGCCGCCAAGTTTTGGGAAGATTTCATGTTGTATATTCGAGCAGCACATTGTAAGGAACAAAAATGTCCTTTTGTTGTAAGCTCCTAGAATGCACCGTTTACAAGAAAAATGTTCACATCTGTTGTTGTGACAATAACACAACGCTTGGTACGTAAACAAAAAGGGATACTTCCGCCAACGAATTATATGCCGTGCTTTCAGAAAAATCCAACCTTTACAGTCTGAAAGAATAACAATCGCTTTGAAAAGGGTTATATTTGCGGATAATAGCACTTCGTTTCTGTCATTCAGTGGAATAAATATTTATTTATTTCACTGAATGACAGAAACGGAGTGCTATGATTTTCTCTAAATAAAATGTTACACGTTAACAAAAAAACTGCAAAATAAAACTTTTTGCCAAATTTATCGAGTCGCAACTAAGTTTTTTTCTTTAAAAAATTTTATTTCACTGAATTTGCGACATACTTTTAAAATACTGCATCCAAGGTTGCATTTCCGAAGAGCACGGTGTCTGTACAAATCAATATAATCTTGGCAGAAGTACCGCGTTTTGCCTACGTACCAGGCGTTCCATTATTATCACAGCAACAGTTGTGTGCATTTTTCTTGTAAACGGTTCGTTCAAGGAGCTTACAACAAGAGGACCTTTGTTGTTCCTTGAGATGTACTGCTCGAATAGACAGCATGAAATGTTCACAAAACCTGACGGCAAAGTAATTTTATGCAATTTGAGGTTGGCCATCCCTATTATTTTCATGAAAGGGGAATGTTTGAAGGCTTAATATTTTACAGATTAAAGATCTCAATATCACTTAACTTCACATACAGAATTGTATTTTAACTTTTAACAGTTTTTGGAATTTTGACAAAAAAAATATTTTTAAATTCCATTTTCAAGAAGGACTCATACCTCCCTTTCTATTAACTTGTCTTAAAAAGTATCCTATACAATTTCTGCCTACTTTTTCATCAGGAATCACCTACAAGAGTTTATGCGGCTATTAGTTTCCTTACACCCTTTATACTGGCTTTCAGTAGTATTAGAGTACCTATAATTAATTGTATACGAAGTCGATACAATTTTTTTTTAAATTTCTTCATTGGCTAGTTTGCATTCGGGAGGGTCCAGGTTTTTGATTCCTGGTGTAGTAATCTTGTTTTCGGTTTTACATTGTTTTCCTAAATCACTCACTGTGAATTCAGGGATGGCTTCCTACAATATGTCATGGCCGATTCCTTTCCCGTTTCCTGTCTGTCCGAGCCAATGGTTACGCCTCTTTCATTCTAAATGCATACACATACAATCTGTATTAATACTGTATGTGCACTACACATACACATATGTATTATACATACACATATGCATTCTATGAACATATGCATCCTACATACGTTGCCAATTAAACACCACACCACTACTAGTTATTTGCACATACACAACGCATGGGTCTTCACTTGCATCTCTAGTCACAGTTGAACCTGATTGGAACATACACATTAACGAACAAAGCAAATGCACTTGTGCCGAAGTATTTTATAGATGCATATTCAAAACAATTTTGTACCAGTCACGTGACAACTTGTACTTCTGTATGCGCGTATTTAATTCCACTACAGTGTAATCAGACGCAACGCAGACGCCAATTTCGCATTGCGCCCATAAAATCTATATTTAATCGGTCCCCTGCACACAGAAAATGCCTTTTCTTTCTCTGCTAACTTGGAGTAAAATATTGAACCGGTGGCTGGGCACGATTATAGGTGCTTCGCGATAAAGTGGGCACTTTTGAAGACAGTTTTGCCCCGAATAATAACTGAAAAAAAGTTTTTTATTGTTACCTCAAATGTTAACTTAACAATTAATTGTGAACATTTGATTAAATTAAAAAAAGGGGCTGTAAATTAAAAATTAGAGTTTCAAAAGTGTTCACTTTATCCCGAACCAGTTATAACTGCCTTGGCTGGGAGCCGGGCCCGTATTTAAGACTATAAGGAAGTTGTTGCCGCAATTAATAAATTACTAGCAGGTATATCTGCGGGGAGTGAAGCTCCCACCAGCCTGAGGGACTGGAGTGATGTAGTGTCGTGTTGTCGGTCTATTGAGGCAGGTAGGTGTGGTCGGCAAGTGGTTAATTAACACCGTAGAATTATAGTGCGTGAGTTCCCTATGGTCGTGACCGTCAGGCACATCACTGCCATTTCACTGTGTAGTCGTGAAGCAGCAAGTTAGTAGCACATGTTTGGCGCCATATTTACCGAGACTCCAAGCCTCGGTCAAAGCTGTGGCCGACCAGAGTGTACCAGTCCATTTGGAGACGTCATTAGCCGTCAAGTAGTCTTCTTCCTTAAAACAAAAGTTGCAGTAGTAATTATTTGTTTGCTTTTGAAATATCCTTAATTGTTTTACTATAAAATGTTATCGACGAATTTTTACAATTATCATTTATTTTAAATGTTTTCGTAGCATTTTTGTGTGCTGACGCGGTATAATTGGTTTATCGCTGGAAAACTTGACTGTTTGCTGGATTTCAACACACGTTCAACTTACCAGAAGATTACTGGCTTTAGCTTGTGCTTGGAGCTGTTACCCTATTTGACTGAGCCAATAAGAATCCCGATATTGCAATATCTTATGCCTGTTTTTGGTGTGCAGACAACCACATTATGTCAGAATTACATCATCGAACCATATGTGATGTAAAGAACTACGGCGTTTTCAAGGGTATGTTGACAGGAAACATTTTCGCGATGTAACATCATCTCTAGTTATAATGCGTGTGTATACGTGCGTGTGGCTAACGGTTCGGCTGGACGTATGCAGTTGCGGTGGAGGGATTCGTCGCGGAGACAGAGCCGGCGCTAAGGGCGGGGAGAGAACAGGAAGGGCGTGTCTCCAATCTCCAGCGACGAGGGACACTCGCCATTACCGGCAGGAGTGTTGGGGCGGCGAAGGGCGTGGCACCTCAACCGCCTGCCACAAACAACCCTCCCCCTCCCTCCCATGCTAGAACCACCCTAACCCCTGCTGCGCCTACCTTAACTCCACCGCTACGTATCGGAGTTCCCTCCGTAGGTCTTGTCGCGCTCCCAGGAGGACTCGGGCAATGTCAGGACAAGGTGACGGGACCAGCACCTCACTGAAAGAACACACCATCTGAAAACACACTAGCTATCTTTGTTTCGCTGACGTTGGTTTAATCAGCCAATATGCGTAAGATTAGAATCCTGAATGAGGCATGAATCCATGTGCTGTCTTTAACTGAACAGTCGAGTTTAAGTTTTAATTCTCATTCTGACGTTAGCCTTCTGAGGTATAAAAAAAAAAAAAAAAAAAAAAAAAAAAAAAAAAAAAAAAAAAAAAAAAAAAAAAAAAAAAAAAAAAAACGAGCTAACATGCCTAACGAAAACAATAAATGGAAAGTAACGTCGCAAGGTTGCCCATAAATTTAACCAATTCTCCGTTACTCTGATTTCACTATACAGAGGGGCTGTATTAACGGAGCAAATGTTGAGTGAGAATCGTTAGAATTGGTGACGAGTATACATCTGACTGTTCGCTAAATATGTATAGGAACTATGCCATTGATATATGGAAAACTATTTTATCATTTGAACACTTTCTCAATTCTCATATACATCGATGTGATAAATACACAAATAATTTTACAGTGTACCGCGCAACAGAACTACTACAGTTGGTAGTCACACCATAGTTGCAATACCTCAGCTTATGTGTGTCCATCTAATTTCAGCTGTCTTTGGGCTATGCTATGCACTCCATATTTAATCGACTAACTCACCATATTTTCTGATTATTTTATTATTCGCCACTGAATTTTGTTGATAAAGTAGTAATGTTTGAATTCGGTAATAAATGGGTTTCTCTTAACTAATAGTAAAAACTAGAAGGTTCGATTGTAAACACGTCTGTCACCAAGTACGATTACAGTTTGATGCACGCGGGTGAAACATTGTTAGTAGGCTAATAATCTCAGTCTACAGCCTAAGAATGTTCAAGGTCACTTGTGGCATGGAGAATCGGTGCAACTAAGAAGGTTAAAATGAGACATCTCACAGAAAATAATTTCGACAAAGAGTCCGCACTCCCCTTCCAATATCCGGAAATTCCCAAGTGCAGGTATAGTACGAAAACTTACATAAAAAGGTTAGCAGTAGACCAACCACTAAAATAACCTGCAACGTACTGTTAGGTCCTACGCTCTTCCCTGTTCATGTAGACATAATATCCGCGAACGTAAAGAGAAAAGACGTTGATATGAAAACCACCATCGGCTATGTGACGTTATTCAGGTTCCATGAAGCTAACGGTAGTGAATGGCAGCCTCAGACCATTCATGCAGTGACGTCTTCCCTCCAGCGAAAGTTGTCTTTCAAGAATGTAGATATATTTACAGTTCCAAGCGTATGCAGCCTTGTGACCAGGATTTCTGAACGGTTAACGATTACCGGCGTTGGTGTTCAGCGTCTCGGCAGAAGGCTGAAATGAGATCTTGTATGTTTCCTAGAATGAATGATAAATGCTCATCAGCTGAATCTGCCAATGCAGAAGAGGGAACAATTGATTTAACTTTACTAGCCTAGTAGTTAAAAATCGCGACTGGTCTTGATCAAACGTTACCTATATCCAAATAATGTCCATTAATGTTCTCAGCTACACATTTACATTTGAAGAACATATGTTAAACTTTTGTTAAATTTTTTTATTTCGAAATTTTTATATTGTTTGCTTTTAATAGGTGACCTAGATTGGTGAAACATTTCAAGGGGAAGAAATAATTAGAAACTACACCAGATAGTAAATAGTCTTTTCTTCAGACTCGTGACAATTTTAAGCTTAAATTGCTGTTGTGTAAAACAAGCCAAACCCGACTTACCAAGTGCTTCCAGAATTGTTTAAATTTATCACTGGTCACATATGCATAAATGTATATCTGTGCTAACTTGTTTCTGAGCTAAATCACACATAACTACTTCGTAACAAATGCGTTTCTTGTGCAGTCTCGGGTTTGAACTGAGGTGGTAGTATTTTTCTGCTGAATATTTTAAGGCTTGCCCCACACTGCGGGAAAACTCGAGACCAGTAAATCTTACAAACATTTTCATTATAGCAGTTTTATGATGAATACGCATGGTGAGTTAATCGAAATAATTTCGTTACATAATGTACAGCTAGTAAAATTTGTTACTGAACTAAACGAACCTAGGATTCTAGGCATTCACATCTATTCAGGATTTTTGTATACCCCATTTCAAAGCGGTTAAGGGACATCCTTACATGCGCTTTAAATTATTTACAACGTGTTGCGATTGTTCCTCTTCTGGCTGCAAAAAATAACACACTCTCCAAACTATCTCTCTATACGAGATTTTAAAATGTTTGTTGCAATGGGAGTTTGTAATTAGATTTCATGGGTTTGTGGACATATGCCATTGCTCGTGTTTTGCTGATTAAACTTGTGTTGAATGACAACGTGTGTTGTGTTGTCTCTTGTCTTTTGTTTGTTGTCCACTATTCACTGTTTTTTGTCTGCTTCCATTTTTTTCTCATATTGGGAATTTATTCTATTTGTGTCTGTCTTTTGTGTCTGGGTGTTGTGTCGATATTCGACTGAATTTTATCTTTCTTGTCTAATATTTAAAAAAAACTGACATAGTACCTTTGTGATCGCTTTTTTCTGTTTTTTTTTTTTTGTGTTGTAAGTCGGGTTTTTTGTTTTTGTACTTAGTCAAGCAACACACGTTTGATCAGCAAAATATGAGCAATGGCGTACGTCCACAAACCAATAAAATCTAGTTATGTCATGTCTCTATACATTTCACGAAGGTTAGTAGAAGTACAAGTCTCGAGCCCCAAAAACATCTAAAAAAAAAAAAAAAAAAAACGCTTTTTTAGACTGACGAATTTAGGAAAATACCAAGATCGGAGACAAAACATACATTTGACTTTACACAATAATTCTCACAAAAGATAATATTATGGCCGCCGCATAGATTCCCATAGGGAAAAAAAAAAGAATAATTGAAAGCACTGCGCGCTAGTTGAGTTGATGCGGTGAAGATGTGGTACTATATTACATACGCATGTCAACTAGGGCTCTACTGTCGACGGTACCCTAAGCGCTTATTTTGTGAGACACACAAGACGCAGCCTATCTTAGAGGGCCTGTCATAGCTGCACCGTTCACAAGTAGACTGCAGACTGAAAGCTGGTCTGGCCAGGTGGAGCTAGGTGATTGCGTATTGCGGACCATAGTTGTGCACGGCCGGTACGTGATGCTATAAACCCCGTGCTTATATGCCTGCCTGACCGCACTGCAGATAGATGGCGTGAAGGCAGACATGGGCACTGCAGTCGTACTCCGCCCCTGTACCCGTGACTGCGAGCACTGTCCCCTCTCTCACCTCCCTCCCTCGGCAGTATCCACTTTATTTTCTTATTGCCCTTGACGTACGTTTTTATATCTCCTCCTCGCGCATCTTTCTCCTGCGTAGCGAGTTCCTCACACTCCAGTCGCTCGAGACCACGCGCGCGCGCGCGCGTGTGTGTGTGTATTGCCTATACATACATCTTTCTCGTACAAGAACATATCCCAAGTAAACTAAACATTTAACATAACAGTAGAAACTGCACGACCAGACGCATTGTGCAAAGTTAGTTCACAGTTGGATTCTTACTGTTATGTTTAGCCAATAGCAATTTTCGACAAATCTTAAATATTTCTTGCTGTATGAAAACAACCCAAGGCCATTGAAATATATTTGAAGTGGAATCGTATTTGGAGATAAAAGGAAATACAGAAATAAAGTTCCTATAAACTGCACAGTGTAAAACATTATTTACAATATAGAAACATGGTTTTTAACATTAAAATTTCTTATTCTAACTTTGTTTCGTTCCCATGTATTTTTGAAGTTAAACCTACATGGCGGATATTCACAAACTCCTTTGCTGTGATTGGTTGCTGTTCTATTCGTACGCACAAGAAATTAAATATTACCATTTCTTATGTCAGTGTCTCTATGCACACGACTACTTTTTTGGTGTTGTGAATTGGTAGGTAAGAATACATAGAGGTTAGTTCTTGTGCGAACGACCTATGTTCTATGTTTACTGTTATGTTATCAATTGTGAACCCACCTTCGTTGTTCACCTCGACTTATAGAGAACTTGTGTGAATAGCCTCCAGTCAAACAAGTGGCAAGCATACGAGGACTTGTATGCGAGCTCGTGCGGTATATGCACTGCTATATTTTTCGTTATCTTTCTTGCACAAGTCGAATTTAAACAAACAATTTTTGTGTACTATTAGCCATTTTTGAACGAAATAGCTTACAAAGACGAAGTACTTTGAAATAAAAAAATGTCTAGTTGGACGAATGAAGCTATTTAAGGTTTATTGTTTGAGCCTGCAAATTAAACCAGCTACAGCGGCCAATATTATATTTCAGTTTTTCTATAATACTATTTATTTTTTTTTCAGACACAATAAATATTGCGCAAATTACCCCCGATTCCCAATTGTAACTGTAAGATCTGTATTCGACGTAGTCTATTAATGCTGTACACCCTAGCATAGTTGGCCGTATGAACCGATTAATCAATTTGGTAGGATGCTAAATAGAACGCTAGCTAATGTTTCCTATATTGCACACCATCGATGCTCAGCTCATTTTCATCTACAGTAAAGATGGCCGTGTGTTCTCGGCTGGACACTGAGAGAGAGAGGCTGACTGTGTGCGCGCTCGCTCGCTGACGTCACAACAGACTGGAATGTCGGGTTTTTATACCGTGAGGTCTGGTACGTTGGCGGCGGCTATATTCGTCCGGGCGCCACGCGCGAGTCGTACTTCCAAAAGGTTCAAAGTCCTCACCTTCACCGCCGTCGGCCGCATCCTTAGCGACACTTCTCTCCGCCGGACACTCGTCTGCGGTAAGTTCACGGTAAAGGAATATTCAAATGAACGAGAGAATTAATGCGGCAATGAAGGTCGGGATTGGGATTATGTTCGCGTTGAAGCGTTGTTACGGGCATGTAAACACGTCTGCGACACTAACTGCTCGACCAGATCCTAACTGCAATGGTTTGGTTTGGCCTCTGAATTAGGTTGGGAAAGGGGGGAGGTAAACAATAGTGTTGTGTTAGGTTTCGTTTGCTATCGCTTCATGAGCATCCCATGAAGAAACGACACTGTAATCACAAGTGATTCCCCTCGTATGCGTACTCCGGCCAAAATATTCAATAGGCAGGTGGCAACTTTCTTTGCAGAGGGTATTGGAAAACTGGTGCACAGGTACGAATGGGTGGCGACTATATTGAAAAGAAGATAAAAGATGTACGAATTTTTTGACAGCATAGGCATGGTACAATTATTATTTTTTTTTTTTTTTCATCGGAAGCGACATCCACTGCTTAAAAAAACTAAGCATTTTCCGAATATGAATCGTGTTGTTGAGTGTAAAACTCACATCAGTTCTCGAGACATTTCCTCTCGCAAACCAGCAACACGTATCTTATAAAAAAAACGTGAATTGGTCGTTCAGATACAATTGTAAAAGATAACTCTCAAAATAAAAATTCAATGTCGCCAAAGCGAAACATAGCACGTTTAGTTTACGCTTACGTGGATCTCTTGTGGCTTAGTGTAATGAGAAGTGACTGTTATGGACAAGATAAGAATTAGGTAGCTAAAGATTCGCGTTACTTCCTGTCAGAGGACCAAACTGTTAGGTGTTGTACGCACGTATGAAGCTTTGCATTGGCTGACAATGTCGTAGTATGCCGTGAAGAACACTTCTGGCTAGTAGTATGTGCCACGGTAGAACGACCTATCTCGTGTACAGCGGTTACACACCGTGGAAAAGTCTGTGCTCCAATGAGATTACAGACTCTGCTCAATTATGTATTGGGTAATGAATTCGAATTGGTCTCTGGGTTCGGCGGTGAATTACAAGCCAGCCAGCCGCTGACCTGCGCGGCTTAGCAGCTGTGCGTGTGGCTGATCGATTATAAAGCCGACCTTCGCAGCCATCATGTATTCAGGGAAGCTACCAGGTTCAGCGGAGACGGCTACAAGAGAGACGCTATCTTCAGCCGATAGCATGCAGTCCTCATGTTTGAATCACTAGCAAGACTTCGTCTGTAAAGTCAGTGTTCCTCGTAAACAAGCATCGCCGTGTATAACTGTTGTGGAAACACGGAAGAAGTTCATTTTTCAGGAAAGGTAAAGGAAACCAGTGTTTAAAGGCATAACGCTTTTCTTTAGTCCTAGGGTATGTTATTTAAGAGTTAAAAATTAGTGCACGTATCTAAAAGTGGCTTTTTAGGGTTCGAAGTTCAAACTCCTTAATGGGGTAGTTACCTTGATGTATTGTATCTATGCTTGTCTCCTTGTAACTAATATTTGTGATTAGATTGTCACACCCAGGTACTATCATGACTTGCATCAGCTCTTATATATTAACGTTAAGGTGAGTTTACTGTTGATCAAATTACTGATGTGAAACTAACATTAAAAAATAATTAGTTATCACTAATGAATATCTCATAGATCACAACAGTAATAATAATAATAATAATAATAATAATAATAATAATAAACCGAATTGACATTTAAATGTGTGTTGAAGACATTCTGGAATGCCTTACTTGGTTTTGTATTCAAATAATTAATATTACATTAATGTCACGAACAATTTAGACAGAATCCAAGAATTTAATAGTCGCCGCCTAAAGAAGGCATGTGTAACTCAATCCTTATGCTTTATTCTCTAACATAACATTGTTGTACTATACATCTAATTTGCGTTAATTGCGCGATTGGAATTTGAAAATGTGCGATTCTCGCTTTCTCACCACTTGCCTCACTCACCGCCTCTCAGCACAAGGCGTATAACTGGCGTCAGTCTTTCCATCGAGGACTTATTTTAAGGCCACGGGTTCTTATCAAAAATGTTCTTGTCAATATTTCTTTTTTAATTCTCAAAGAAAGGAGATACAGTAAAATAGTCTCAGACGTGTTCAAAATTGTTTTTACAATGTAATTTAATTTTGTCCGAAGTAAAAATAAATTATATTGACTAGTTATCGACTAGAATAATACATCTATGTCGACGATTATCCAAAAATATAAAATATCTTTTTCTCTGAAAAAAAAAATATTAGGCTAAATAGTAAAAACCATTTTCAACACATCTATGTGACGGTTTACTCTTTTAGAATGTAAACGTGATATTCGAAATAAAACCAGTAAAAATAGGTACACATGACTTTAAGAACGTCCTATTACATCTCTGTGTGGTTTAACTTTGTCTGCCTATGTTAGAGAGGATAGCACAGGAGGCCTGGGTTCAATTCCCGGTCCGCCGACCATCACTTTGGTTTTAAGTGGTTGTCCTCAATCACTCCAGGCGAATTCTGGGATTGTTTCTTACAACCGACCACGTCCGATTCTCTTCCTGTCCCTGATCATGCTAGCCAATTGTTCTGTCTGTAAGGACCTCGTTAACGAGACAATAAGACCTCGCCTACCTACCCTTCCTTACTTTACCTTGCCCTATCTACGACAGCCTGAGCTCTGATGTGGTCGAGGCATTGAAGTGCGGATGTCAGCACAATAGCCGGCAGTCGTTTGCTTGTCATATGTCTCAACTCGTGTACGAGTAAGGCGCTCAACTAGCGTGCGATCTTTTGAAGTTGGAGAATTGCCTGAAGACGACTCTAAGCCGTGAACATGCGTATCGTGATATACGTCGTTCGGGATAAAGTGTGCACAAAAATTTTAACCTTTGAAAAATATTACTAGCCGTTATTACATATAATTCAACATAAACTATATCTGTCTTAACTTCCTGTATGGTTGGCAGCGAAATAAAGCGATAAAGTTCCATGTATTTTCCATTTTAAATTAACCAATACCGAAAGAAAACTAACCGAAATCAAGATAATTATTTTTTATATAATTAAATAAACGTTTTTTCATCAAACTGTAACGATTCAGACCGACTGCACATGTAATCTTATACGCGCAAACATCAAGTGACGTGTCCAGAGAGGTTAGACATTTCCCGTTGTTAGCCGTTACGAGCGGAAAGATACGAATTGGCTGAAAATACAACTTAAGCAGGTCTTTTTTGAGTGCTCACTTTATCCCGAATCGCCTATAGGTATCTCAAGAGTCTACACAACGTTACATTTGACTGGATTTACTTGCTTGGACATACTCCATTGCGATATAGATGACTGTCAAAGAAAACTAAAGATAATAGAAAAACATAAATAAGTAGAATATGCTTGAGTCAACAGGATACATACAGAACATAAAATTCCATTTTTGGAATCGGGTTGACTTAAAGCATACTCTGCTTATTTGTGTTTTTTTCTATTATCTTTAGTTTTCATTGACAGTCATCAATATGGCAATGGAATGTGTCCAAGAAACTAAATCCAGTCATGCACTCCCATTGCACAGTTCTTTCAAAGATCAGAGTATTAAATTTTTCGTATACACAATTTAGTATGTAAAATAGTTCTTACAAAATTTGTAATGAATTTTCTTTCCAGAAATATTGTTTTATTTGAAGTGAGAATATAATTCTTCGCAAAAAGAAATAATGTGACAGTATTGACTGCAGGCATACCGAGAAGTGCAGGAAGAGAGGCGCTAGCGGTGACCGCTAACACGTAATAGGTTTTGTACTGCAGTGGAGTGTGAGGCGCGACAATGTAAATTATTCGAGTCTCCCTGGCAGCCAGCGGAAGTGGTGCACGCTGCAGTAGGGCGGGCTAATTACTCAGCATCGTAGTTACCAGTTAATTTCCGCCGGCCTTCACCACCTCTGTCCCTTGCCGCCGGTAAGTACGGCGCCGGTCACACTTACCTGCATCGCGGGTTGCCACTCGCTCAGGCGCTGTTGCACAATACGGTAGGCAGCGTTCTAGTGGCCTGTCTACTCGCACACAAGACATTGCGATCCAGCTTCTCCGCGTAACGCACAAATCTAGCGTATGTGCTACCATAAGTCTTGCTGTATATTAAGGTCGAGTTCTTAATGACAACACTATTTTATTGGTAGACGTTATTTATGATAGATTGCTTGCAATGGAAGTGAATTATAGCGAAATATTGTGGACGTGCACCATTGTAGTACTATACCACACCAAAAATCTATATTAAAATAAGAATAAACTATTACGGAAGTCCAGTCACATTTAGCTGTAGCTAAAAACTAATAAATTAATGATATAAAAATCAAAAATATTACTTTGAAAGTAAGTAAAAAATTATCAGAACGAAACAAATTTAAAAAAAACGTGGTAGTTCACAACACGACAAATTCGTATAAAGATAACTACTGCGCTCGTCTGTCTCTACATCGTTGGGTCGTCTAGTTCTGCGTCTGCGTCATTATCGTTGTCATTTAGAATTAATTTCTTAGTCTCACCGTCTTTGCTGCCTCAATAGAACTATCCTGTAATGTTTAAGTACTTTTTTTTAAGGTTTTGTTTTTCATTCTGTGAAATTTGGTTTTTCATTTATTGGGTTAGAAATGTGACATAATGCCAAGAGCAAATTTTTAATTCTTATGTTTATATATTTGTTGGCTACTGCAAAACTTGGCTCGTTTACCATATTTTTTTATATATCCATTGCTCGTCTGGGATGACAGAATGTCAACAATATTTCTCTTACTTTGGCATTGTGTAACAATTCAATTGGAATTATATTACATTTGAAGTAAATTGAAAAAAAAAAAAAATACTTGCTCATGAAAATATGTGTTCGGACACAATATCTTTATTAGCAAAGAGCTTGGTGCAACCTTGGTCGAATTACCGATTGTGTCCGACATGAAACGGACGAGCAGGAGACGTGAACGACGTTGAGGTAAATCTGATTTAATCTCTTCTCAGAGCGATATTCAGAGTAGGATTCATAGTCAGAAGCAGAAACCCTTACACACAATAAAAATGTCCAAAATATTATATTTTATACTATGTTAACATAAGCAAATTGAACAAGCCAGACGATCTGTTCAACTTCATCTTCGTTCCTATTAAAACACGGTGAAGTTGCGTCTTGAAACTCATACCGTTCACAGGGAAACATAGTATTGAAAAATTGGTTGAGAAAACCACCCAGAAATATGAGATAGTTCTGTGAATTTTCCCATCCAGGATTCAGGTGCTCATACGTGTTAAGCGGTACAAAAATATAAAAGTATATTGCTTCAGATGATGTGCGTTGTCGTCAATGCTTGTGAGTGTCACAAATTAAGTGAAAATAGCTGAATATTTGACTTATGCTGTTTACTTGAGATTAGATAATGTGGGTTCTTAAAAATGGTTGCTCATCTTTAAGGATATTTGAAAACACTGTTCTCTTGCACATTTCAAGAACTGCCAACTTCAACCCACAAATGTCCCTGCTGTTGAGTTCTAAATTTCGTCCGATGTTTGGATTTGAAGATATCTCGTCATGTTTTGTGCAGGCTGCAAAAGCAGTTTACGCAAATATCCCTTGTAGCATCCATATGGCTATATTTTTTGTTACTAAGTTCTGACGATCATGGATCTCAGCATATGAGAGGTCAGCGACTTTTAATGTCAGGAGAATGTTCACATACTCCCCGTGCGAGTTCTGCTGGTAGACACACTTTACAGTCAAAAGGTGACAGACTTGTGCTGAATGTCGTTAACTGTATTGTTAGGAGAATGTGTGTGTTTTCATACTGTTTCTGTCACTGCCTGTATATAGCAATGTCGATAGTGGATTATGAAAAATACGACTACGCTGATTTCATGGTCTGCCACAGTGGCTTTAGAACAAAACCCAAGGTAGTCCACACTTGGTCAACTGGCACTTTACGAAGGTCTGGTAAATAATGAGTCTGTTTTGGACGAACAAACTTAGGCCCTACAAGGCGGCAGTGTTATGAGACAGTGTCTGGCCGAGCTCACATGGTCGTCACACACCTTCGTTGTACCAACACTATTTTGTGGTAGGATCTCACTCATGTTGAATTTTCCCTTCATCAATTATTTATAACAATATTTTCATTTTAATTACTATAAATATTATAGCACTTTTTAAAATAAAAAAATTGCCTTCGAATTTAGTTACCAATCTTCGCATACGCACTGATGGCTCTGAAAAGGCGAGAATATGTTCATAATTTTAAACAAATATACGACTAATTGTGACATAAATATTGGTCGGATGCCATGATTTTTTGAGTTTCCAGCAAAGTTATGTATTTTACTAGAGCAAAATAAAGATACATTTTAAATTTGTATTCATAAACAACCGTCAAACGATAATTAAAAAAATACAGTAAATCCAATTTTGCCTGTCGTGCCCTGCTTGAAGTGGAGTGTCGTCAGCTTGCTGGAAGTTAGGGTGTTCACCCTCTGAGCGCGGCCACCAAAGTAGTGGGGAGAATGGTTTGTATGAACTGAGCGAGCAGCGGCCGGATCGGCAGTGATTGTTTGGCGTTTAGCCACAGCGCGAAGATGGTGACAACGAAGACAATAGCGACGACAAGGTGACAAGGTAGCAGCGGTCAGCTAGCGGCGGCGGTGAATCTGCGACAAATGTACGGTAACGGAAGTGCTGGAGAGAGAAAGCGTGTATGACATATTCGTATGTGGGACGGAGAGGAGGTTTGACTGGGGGGTTGGGGGTGACGTTAATTGGTTTCAACGAGAACGTTCAAGAATGCATCATTTCAAATTTAAGTGAATGAAGAGATTCATAACAGAGATTTGTGATAGATTAGCGCAAAATATTATTAAGTTGCTGGACTGACTCAAGGGAAATACCTCTTACACGATGATTTAAATAATTTATACAAGTAAGGTTATACAAATAAGGTCTTCCACACTTTATCGGGCCTAGTAACGCAATATTTTGTAAAAGGATTTTACAGACCAAAAGTGCATATTATTGCCACGTGTTTTTAACTGAAGGAAAGTAAAATTTCAAGCCTCGAAGCCTTCCATTCATTCAATTGTCTATCTCTTCCGTACACTATACATTTTCTGTCGGAATGAAAATCTAAATTGCGATTACTAAATAGTAAGTTTTAGTTTAAGAGCACCGCCTGCCTGCGCGTTAGCGTTAGAGGCTTAGAAGTAACGAAGCTGTAAGAGCGACCTTGAAGCGCACATCAAATACCACATCGACACAAGCCCAGCGCTGAACTAGTGTGCAAAAGTCCTGCCGATCCGTTTTTACTTTCAGCACAGACAATGTAATTTAATTAGTCGAAAGTAAAGTCTGCACTATGTCATAAGAGGGCTTAGAAACATTGTATTTAATTAGCATGGTGCCTTAACAATAACATTCCGTCCTTGTATGAAGTGTTTTCCTTTTGTACATTGGCACAATGGGCACTACTGGAATAGTTCGTAATAATAAACGTATTTACGAATACACTGCAACGCATTTCAATGGTATATTAGGCTGCAGTCTTAAGGACATGAGCTTTTATTTATTTCATACAATTGCAAATAACTCGAATATTTTTTAACCAAATGCTTTGAAATTATTTGAGACTATGTACAGTCATATGATACACAATTTTGCCAAAGCGTTTTTTAAAATAATGTTCTGTTTGCTAGCAAAAATTGTTTTGTTTCATTTTGGCTTATTTTGACACCAAAACATGTGATATCTCAGGGGCAAAAATCTGAAAATCCGTTTGTATTGCAACAGAACAATTCATATACAAACGAAGTTTTATATATATATATATGTGTGTGTGTGTGTGTGTGTGTGTGTTAAAACTGTAAGAATGAACTTTTGATATATGTATTAATTTGCGTTAAAAATATTTTTTGAAACCACTGCAAAACTAAAGAGCGCGGCCTTAAGTATGGCAGGTAAAAAAAAAAAAAAAAAAAAAAAAAAAAAACACCCACGCTAAGTGCACATTCTTTTTCTATACTTGAAATACACATTTGAACTTTAAAATGACAAGGAATTTCATTATTTCAATAAAAACTCTGGGCGTAGTTAATATATTTTCTTTCGCGTATCCTTTTCAGTTATAATGTTCTCATAGCTTGTGACATGTAGCATGATCATATTGGTTGCAGGTGTGCACACATGCCTAGCAGAGACAGACAAACTAGCGGCTGACTCACTGGAGCCGCCCCTGCCCGCTGTGGAAGAGCATTGTGTGGCGCCGTACCCGGAAACTGCCCAAGGCTTGGCTGGCAGACTGTATTCCAGGAAGGTGCAGCAGGCTGGTAGAGAGGGCTGACTGCTGCCATATTGCAGCACCCACCCCGTCCTGTCCTGTGCCTGGCCTTGCTCCCTCCTTTGTTCCCGCCGCACCGGGCTAACTTTCTACTGACATTCTTCGTATCCTCAACTTATCTAATAGAAAGCTTCGCCTACTATAATAAATGAGATACTTACTTGAGTAAATAAAACCGAACACGTTTGCAGGAAGAAAACAGTGGGATGAGAAGTTATGAAATGAAAAACTAATTATAAAGCAAAAAGAAAGTACAAGGGTACTGTTCAAAAATGTTTCAGTGATAGAGGAATATTAAGGGTTCTGTGGACCCTACCTCAAAACTTCAAAATCACATAACAATTCGCAATCGTTTATTAACTAAAGTATTAATGATACACAATTTATTTTTTTTACCATACGAGAATAAAGATGGTTTGTTTTATATATAAGTTTAAATTTCATATTCCGCGATGTTGAGTATTTTAAAAAAATGTTTCAAAACACAAAATTGGGCTGTTTAGTTCTTCCTTTCT
>PNEQ01108264.1:0-28049 GCA_003012365.1 Medauroidea extradentata
GTAAGTTAGTTGTTTTTGAGCATTGAAGGTTTTAAATTGTTAAGATTTTACGCATGGAAATTAAACGGTTGAATGCCGTAAGTTATGATGCCCAGGTCTAATGCTTAGCAATTTCCTTGAAAAATAAATTTTTTGGCCTTGAAAACCTTGAAATGTACTTGAATTTTGTAATGTAAATTTGGTGGCCACCCTGTAAGTGTTCCAAACAGCTAAATCTATGAAATGACGTAAAATTTTCTTATAGCATTTGTATTGTTTCCTAGATGAAGGATAGTATGACATTTCTTGATCTGAACGATCGACCCCACCCATAGTGTTGTAGCGTGGCCCAGGCCCTGACCCCAGATTAATATTTACATGTTTATTTTACAATACTGTATGTATGTTTCAATTTTATTTGTCATTTATAATGTAGGTTTCATGGTCATTCTAATAGTGGTGTCTTGAGAGTTTTGTTAAGAACAATTTATAATTTATTTGTTAAATGCCATCACGTCAGTGGAAATGAATTTGTATTTAAAATAATCAATTTGAGTAACTGTGAACTAATTCTTCTTAAAATTAAGTGACATTTAATTTGGTAATCAGAAATGACTCATTTAACAGTTAGAATAACAGTTTGCTTAATTATGTTGTTATTTATTTATAATTTAAATGATTCTGTTTATGTCTAGTAAATTTTCAATATGTACTTTTTGTTTGCACTTGAATTTAACGAAATTATGTGTGCTCATTGTTAAAGCTTGGAGTGTGAAAACGACAGAAATATCAATCTAAATTTAGTGTTTCCAGGAAAAGTTACTATATTTTAGTGAAAAACCGGCCTATAAACATGAACGGTAAAAATTTGCCGCCATATTTGGTTGCAACCAATGAGATCACAGACTGTTGCTGATAGGCTGCATCAAATGTAAATTTAATGTTTCTTTCATCTAGCAACAAGGTTAATACTAAATATATTTGTATATAATTGATTTAAACCAAAATTTTAATGTTTGTAATTATGTGGAGATATCACGAGTTCAAAATGTTTTTTTAATTATGTAAAAACATAATATTCTAAATTGTTTTCTGTAATGGCAGTGGGGTGGCACCACTGACGGGCAACGCTGGTAGCTTGCGCGCGAAGGACAGCTTTGTCTTGTACAAGATGGTAGCAGAGCCGGTTGTGTGGGAGTGGAGTGATTATGGAGGCAGAACAATAGGGTTCTGTTGGTAAAATGTCTTGAACAGGTGGTTCTGAGGGATTAGTAATGATTTATTTCGTAAATAATTTGTAAAGTTGGGGTTTTATTTTATCAGGAACTGATAAATTCTCGGTGATCACCGACACAGTTTGTTAAATGTAACTTTTTCTTCAGTTTGCTCAAAAGGGTGCCTCCCGGCAGTCGGAATTTAAGTAATGTATACATTTGGAACGTAATTTCATTTTATAAACCCCAAAATTTTGTGAAAGTTCCGCCAATTCATTCCTTGTTTCGTGCTACATTGTGAGAACCCATGTCGTTTGTGTTGATGTCGTTGAGCTAGTCGTGGACGTGTAGCAGTAGTAGCAGACGCGCTACATTTTTGTCTGCCCGTGACTCGTCACAGTGTCGTCGTAATCGCACACTACTTTGGGTTTCACAATGTGTTCTCAATTTATGTTTTTTACCACTTTTGTGGAGCATTGTGTACTGTTCTCAACAGGCAAACTGTTTTCTTGTCCTGCCACTTTAGGGCCATGACCTTACCACGCTGGAAAGCTTGGATTTTTTCCTTTTGTAATTTTCCCTTTGAGAATCCTTGAGGCAGGGCTTTCCTTCTGCTGTTTACAGTGCCATATATGTCTGTCTTGTGCTTTATAAGTTCATCCGCAAGTTCTGGAGACATGTACCAATTATCTACAGTTACACAATAATAACCCATGTTCAGGAACTGATCCATCAAATGTAGGACCACTTTGGTAGAAATTGGGAATTTGTCATATTTCTCATTGTAGACTGTGCTCTTACCAGTGAATAAAAGAAAGTCACAAATGTATCCAGAGTCAGTCTCTCACAAACCAAAGTATTTCAATCCAAAACGAGCTCTTTTTTTTGCGTTGAACATTTTCCATCCAAGACGGTCTTTGTAAGGCATCAAGCTCTCATCTAAGCTAAGAAATTCTTCTGGAGCATAGACTTCTCTAAATTTGTTACGCAAATGCTCCAATACTTCAAAAAATTTCCCTAACTTTGGATTGGTGTGGTTGGGAAGGTCAATGCTATCGTTGTTTGCAAAATGCATGAATTTCATCAGAAGAATAAACCTATTTCTAGACATGAGTTCAGGAAATATTGAAGAATGAACAACCTTTCTTTTGGACCAGTACCATTCTTGCCGTTGCAACTTCACAATTCCTTGAAGAATGAGAATTCCTAAAATAACCTAATTTCATTTTCCCCAGTCTTAAACAGTGATCTCTCCTTTGGGAGATTTTTGCTAATGAACTGTTCTGCGTGTACGTTTGTTTCCCTAACAACAATTTCAATCATTGCCTGATCAAAGAATAATTCAAAACACTCCAATGGTTTACACGTAGAATCTACATCTACAGCTACACCTGGCTTTCCAGTAAAAGGGTATCTTGGGGGTGGGGGAGGTATGTTCTGCATGTCCACCTCACACCACATTCTACACTGTTGAAGTTGTACATCTGCACTTGAAACAGAACTGTCTGATGAATAGTCATCACTATCACTTCCACTGCCACAACTACCCAAGTTAACAGATTCCACGTCTGGATTATTTCCATCGAAGCAGGGTACATAATCGCAATTGTCATCAGATTCGCTATTAGTTTCATTCATGTCCTTCAATTTTTTTCTGCTACACGAAGCCATCTTACTTTATGAATGCTGGAAAAAAATCCAAAAATGATTATTATGTGTCCCATAAAATAAAGAATGTGCAATCTGTTTCACGTTTGCGAACAATTTTGTGATAATAGGTTGGGTGAATGCCGTCCAACGTTGACAGTCAAATATTGTGATACAGTACAGTATTTTCGAAATAAAGTGGTATAATTTTACATTTGCTGCAACCAACAACCCCACACTGACTGCTCAATATTGTAAAGTAAAAAAATTTTTTGGGATTTATGTACCACGACACTATTGTATGATTTATCAGTAATATTTTGTCTGTAAACTGCAAAATAATAATTTAAGCACCTTTAAAAAATCTCTCCCTTTACCTGAAATAATACAAAATTATCAATAAGGCTGTTTTACAAAATGGCTATGAGCTTGTTAGTTTGTAATTTGCCATTTTTGTAAAGAAACTTTCATTAGAAACTGTCTGTAAATTTTTTTATTGCTTTATTGACTGCCTTTAGTTGGTAACTGTGAGCGTTTGCGCAGACGATCATACGAAAATACGTAGGTAATACAGTATTACCAAAAAAATCATGTAACCAAGTTACGATCTCACAAACGTGTGACTTTTTGACAGCTAGTAAATGTTATTTCAAATAATTATTCAAGAAGCTATTTTTAGGAACATTCAATGAACTAAAAAAGAAAAAATAATAAAAGGAGGATGCAATTTCATGTGAACCTCAAGTTGAATAAAAACACATTACTGAAAACAATGCAAATAAAACACCCAGATATGTCAGCTTATTCGTAGGATAGGCTGTTTGAATTGTAATGCAGCCAGATATTCATGTAGTATCAGGACACATGTCTTTCATCAGCAATTACTTTTCCATGATTTTATACAATAATTTAGCTGTAACAAATGTCATCAATCAGACTCAAATACACTTGCCATGTTACAATTGGTTTAGAGTTAGAAAATTCACAAATTTACTTTTGTAACTTCTAGTCAGAAAGTTTCGTTTGTTATTAGAATACTGGTGTGCTGTTGCCTGAAGATTGTTGTCGAATACAAGTTTTGAAGAGTAACAAGGAATATACAAAAACTGGATCGCATGAAAAATTTTTGTAACCAAAAGTGTCCATAGGAACACGGCCACGACACGTTATTGTTTCATCATAATTTTATAAACATATAATTTCACTCTGTTTATTTTAAATCATTGAACATGATAAAATATACTCAAAACTATTAATGCCTCACGTGTAACTAAATAGCAGAATATGTACATACATGCCTGAAAAGTTATTGATTTTATCAGTATTTCATAAACAATATATTATTCGATTTATTTTATATCACAAAATACACATAATGTACAAATATTATTGTGGTAATTGTATCTAGAAAGCAGAATACTTACATACCTGACAAAAAAGGTGACAGGTTTTCATAGAAGTTTTTTTAAATATATATACATAATTATATACTGTAAATATATTTTTTATTGTACTGAATATGATACAAACTTTGCGAAACTACAATCACGTTACACGTAAATAGAACACTGTGCACAGCAAGAAACATTTAAATTTCTACCGCGAATTCCAATGCACGATAGTGCAATCACCTGACATCTAGTGGGATTTTAAACAACTTGAGTGAATCTTTGTGACATCTAGTGAGAAACAAACTAACTACGTAAGACAATGAAGCAGCAGAGCTAGCTTGAACGGGAAAATCACTGGATAGCAACAAAAAATACTACCGAAATACACACGCCTGCGAAAATCGCGGGATGCGTAAATTATACCAGTAGTTCCTGCATGCCGAAATCGCGGGATACCCAGTCGGAGGGTTAATATATCTGTTTTGTTGTTAAAGGTTATTGTAGGTTAGGCCTACTTAAGAACACGTGTTGCCGCTTTCGCTATTTGTTCCACGTAATGTTATGATGAGTATGTATTTTTACGTAATGAGGTTGTCACTTTAGCTATAATAATAAGTAAGAATGGACTTACGATTATCCAGATTTTTTTATGAAATGTTGTTTACTAAAATGGCCATGCCGCCGACCATGTGCATGAATTCTATGGATATTCATTTTGAGAATAGCGAACAAGATATCCGGAGGACCATCTAAATAATTCATGGCATTTCAACTCGCAACTTTCACGTCCACCATCTTTCCAAAACACTGTTTAATTTCAATAGATGCAGGGTTGCCAATCAATATCTCAGAATCAAACTGTCCCCAGCAGTGGGAATTACTACCCTACCCAAATACTATGTACATTTAAAGATTAAGGTTGTCACTAGCATTATTTACAACGCAATCAGAGTTTTCTTTATTTGGAGGGAAAGGGACAAAACTTTCGTTTGGGACGCTGCAAGATGCCTTGGTCGATTAGTATTCAGGCGACCTGGCACTTCATCTCATACGGCGTTAAATTAAGTAACGTGTCCCAGCTTCCACTTCAGTAGTGGTGACTGGTCATCCTTGATTAACACAAGAGTGCCAACACAGGGAGAAACTTTTGTATCTGTCCACTTAGAGCGCTGCTGCAGAGTATGCAAGTAGTCAAGATTCCAATGTTTTCAGTAGGTCTGATGAATCTGTTGAAGCAACTGTCACCGGCTCAAACGGGAAATGGAAACATCTGTCAGATCTGGTTCTGGAGTGGTGGTTACAAGTTCCATTATTAAAAAATGAGCAGGCATCATAGTTGTGGGATCTTCACTGATGGCACACAGGGTACATGAATTTAAAATAGCTTCCTCCTGAATGAACACTGTATTCAACTCTTCAGGTTAAAGGTTATGTCAGAGTTTGATTTCCAGTCGCATGTGTCAGGTGCTTCTTCACTGTCTAAACACCAGCCTCCCAAAGCCCACCACAATGTGGGGTGGCTGGAGGGTTTATGTGCCACTGGATTCCCTTTGAAGCTATTCGAGTTGACATATGTTTGCTATAGTCAGTAGAATTCACGAAACTGTACAATTTTCCCAGAACAGACCTGGCTCCAACAAAAATTTGTTCCTCGGTCTGAATATACGTGGGCACAGACACCTCAATGGCCTATCATCCTCTTCATTGCTGCCGGGAAGTGATCAGTGGACAACCCAGTTGCAAGTTGTAGGTGCACAGCCCTTTGCTCGTGCACACAAAAAGACAAGATGTACAGTTTGATTTAGCACCTCTGTCTTCCCATGGTTACAATACAGGGTCCAGCATAATCGACACCAACATTCAGAAAGGCACGGTCTTGGTGCACTCTGCAGCTAGGTTTGTCACCTATGATTGGGGCACAAGTTTTAGGTGAATAGCGAAAACGTTGATTGCACTGCCTTAACTGATTTCGAATAGTGGTCTGAGCCCGGAATATCCAGTATTTCTGTCTCAACATTGAATGGACCAGCAGAGGACCAGCATGAAGATGTCTCTGAACACAATAAATCAGCAACAATGTTAACCAATGCTCGGCGGGCAGCAAACTTGGGTGTTCAACCTGATAATTTCGAGCAGCATGTTGCAAACATTGTCCTATTTGCAGAAACCCCATTTCATCAACAAATGGGTTCAGTCCACATAATCAGTTGGGAAGAGTTCTTCCAGACTGCAAATTGTGTATCTCTTCTTTGAAACTGGTTGCTTGGACAATCTTAATCAGTGCTAACATAGCTTACTGCAACTCCATAGTGGTAAGTGGCCTCTTTTTGGTAGGTTTCGTGCGGCAGTTCTCAGCAAAGCGAAAATTATTAGCCACCGCTCTTTGCAACCTAGAAAGGGAAAAGTAATTGGTAACAGAAAATTCTTCCTTTTTTGTGACGGAGATGGAAAATACCTGTACTTGCCTTTCAGATTCAACTTCTTGTACACTTATCAAGAGCTCCTCCATCACATTGATTGTCAATCCCCAAGCTTGAATGCTGACCTAGCCGGGGTGGGTCTTGCCACCACAAAATGTGTTGCAGGAATTTAGAAGGCAACAATCCTCTGGTTGCACAGTCCACTGGATTTTCGTGGGATCGGACATGAGTCCGACAAGCCGTCAGCATAAGAGACTGAATCTTACAGACTCAATTCCGCATAAAAGTCTTCCATTCGTTTGCTTCGGAACGAATCGAGACTAATACCACCAATGTATCTGACCATGCAAATATCTTCAGTTCAGGAAGAAAGGAAGTTTAAACTTCCCAAACCATCATCAACCTGGCAAGTAACCGAGCATCACATAACTCCAATCTTGGTAAGGTGAGAGCCTTAAGTGGTGCAATCTTGGGTTTTGCACAGACGAGAGACACTGTCCACTGACCATTCACTTCGACTCTGCGATAGACAACCACTGTATATCCTCTTTCTGACGCATTAGCAAACCCATGTAGTTCATACTTTGTGTTGCCTTTTGAGGAAACAACACAGTGAAGAACCATCACTTTGGAGAGTACATCTAGTTCACTTTGAAATATATACCACCTTTTCACTAATGTTTCAGGGGGTGAATCATTCCAACCCAACTGTAATGACCAGAGCTGCTGGATTATAGGTCATTCGGAATAAAGTGAGCACTAAAGATTTAACCTTTGAAAAAAATCACTTGCCGTTAACAGCATATTAGTCAACATTAACAATAGTTACATTATTGTTTGTATGGTAGGTAACGAATCATTGCATGTAGTTCTGTGTATTTTCTTATTTGAATACAGCGTTAATGAAAGAACATCAAATGCAATCGACATCTCTGTATACCATATACTTTAAAATATTTATTTATAATTTTATTGATATACCTACTGACAGTGTAGTTTGACTTGATTAGCACCAATTCAAAGTGATGAAACTGCCCGCTGAATTCAAAACGGTCGTTGATACATTGCTGCTAACTCTCGCGCCAAAATTCCACCGAAAGGTGGCACCAGAATTAGGTTTTCGCCGCTTCGCTTGCTTGAAAGCGAGTTGAGTCATGAATGTGTTTCTTTGTTGTGTAATAAATATGGGTTTCTGATGAACACATTCAAAAGTATTAGAAGTAACTTATCATATATATCATTGCTAAATGATGTGAAGTCATCAGTAATCTGTAATCTGTTATGTTTTGCGATCGCGAGCCTGAGCATATGGAATTAGAATAACATTTTTTTTCCTGTTTCGCACATAAAGAAAATACTTTATTTATTGTTTTTTGTAATTGTGTCATCATTGTTCATGGCAGTATGCTGAATGGAACTTGAATTCTTGAATTGTGTGTGTCGTATGTGTTTATAGTGCAGGTTTTGAATTACAAATTAATAGACTACGCATGCATTTACGAGATATGTAATGGCAACAGTGTGTGTTGTAACCAATTAGAGTCGATGCAGAGAAAACAGTGTTATAAAACGTTAACTCGCATGTATTTATAACTAAGATTACTAATGATATAGCATATATACAGTACCCGTGCATTAATGAGTAGATATTATAGATAACATTTATCGCAACAGTGTAATGTAAATCTAAACATTGTTCAAGCCTATGTAAATAAAAGTACGTGGCAATGTTTTAGTTTACATGCAACGGAATGATATAAACTGGCGGAAAATAGAAATTAATCAGGGCTTTTTTGAGTGCTCACTTTATCCCGAATCACCTATAGTTGTTTAGCAAACAGAACCACTGGTGCTATTAAACCCAAAGAATTGAATATTCTAGCTGAGATGGACGAAACTGACCTCTTGGTACAGGTCACAACTGAAGTTGGTTGAGACAAATATGAATAACAATATCCAGTTGAGTTCCACTACAATCCTAGTATTCTGACAGAATCAGATTTAGAATCAGATAATGAGCGAGAACTACTGTACATGAATCATCTGATGAAAGAAGTGTACTCATTACTAACGGATTGTTAGAGGCCCATTTATGAAACACATTAAATCTCCCTGCTTTAAAAAAGCTGCTGAGTTCATGTTGCAGACGAAGGGTTTCTTCAACTGAGTTTGCTCCCGTTTATACTGTATGTCATCCGTGTAAACATCCTACATGATTTTCTGAACTGCAATTGGAAACTTGTCCCCTTCATCAACAGCCAACTGGTGAGTAACTCTAATAGCTTGATAGGGAGATGATGAAAGACCGAATGGCACTGTGTTAAGTTGATACTGAAGCAATGGTTCTTCAGGAGAGAATCTCCAGACAATTTTTTTGATACACACGATCCCCAGTGTGCACTAGGATTTGGCGGTACATTTGTCGCACATCAGCAGTCAGCGCCACCCAATGAATGTGAAAGCGAAGTAGATTGGTTACAAGGTTGGAGGAAGCTTAGGACTAACCAATAGATGATCATTAAGGGACAGTCCTTTGGAAGTCTGGGCTGATGCATCAAACACAACCCTTAGTTTGGTATTGACACTATCTGGGTGGATGACACAGTTGTTTGGGACAATATAACCATCTGAACCTCCCACTGGAAGATTCCCTAGCAATTCCATGTGACCTTGATCGAGATAATCCTGTAAATAGTTGTGATACTGCATCCTGAAATTTGGTGTTTGAGCAAGTCTACTCTCTAGTCACATGAATCGATGAGATGCCACAGACTGGGAGTCTCCTAAGTTTGGCTGTTCTTTCGTGAAAGGAAGTGCCATACAATATCTTCCATCTGGCTTACGAGAGTAGGTTTCCACAAACAAATTCTCAGCCTGCGTATCTTCTTTGCCTCTTAAGTGTAACTGGTATTGGTTCTTTCTCCACTTCCCAAAATCTCTTCACTAACTTATCCACTGGTTTTATAGCAGAGGAAACTAAAAAGGTTTTAAGTACCATGGCCCTCTGGTTTCAAAGTATTTAGAACAATCCCTAAGTTGCCTGCTTTCTTCATTGGCCTGGGTCTTTCCATTCCTGCAGTACTCCTTTACGAGGACGTTACCCTAACCTTTCCATCTTCGGGTATTTGATCGTTTTGTGATCAGGAAAGCCCACATTTCGCACCTCAAACCCTACCATGCCCGACCTTAAGTCATAGGTTAGTTGTGTTGTCTTTTTGTGTTGTAACTGGCCAGTGTTTTGAGTAAAAGGAATCCCTTGTGTTATTTTTATGAAGTGTGTATAATGTATTGGATAATTTTGTGGTGTACCTTCTGAGAACTCTTTGATGTATAAGAATGGTGCTTTTTGTTGTATTAAATAAATAGTAAGGTTACTGGTGTACGAGTGAATTGTGGTCTGATGTATTTTAAGTGATATTATTGTTTTAAATATGTTCGTGAAATAGTAAAAGGGAAAATAATGATGAACATGGTAATCTGGAATGGCTCGATGGTGTGACTGGCTTATGGACCGTTTGGACATGTGAATGAAAGCAATGTTTGTTACCTATGTCATGATGATGGTCATTCTTATTTTTAAGTTTTGTTGTTGATAATTATAAATGGGCCTACATGTTCGTCTCCCGAGAGTAGAGTGTGATAAGGGGGAGGGGGGGTGTTGAACAGTGGTTCTGTTTAGTTCAGGTAGGATGAGCAGGGTAGCCCTGAGTTAGTAGCCTGAGTTTGGCCCCCCCTTCCTGGGGAGGGGGAGAGTCAGATCTTTCATAAGAGTCTAGAAGTGGTTTTTCCTATGCCTTCTCTGTGGCTCATATCTTGGGGGGGGGGGGGGTTTACCCCAGTCGTCTGAGCTGAGCCTTCCCATTTAACTCCGGATCTGGCCCTCCACTGGCCATGGAGGGGTAGGCCTGGACGGGGGGAGAGGGTTTTGGGCTCCGGCGGAGTGGGGGAGGGGAAGTGTCTGGTGCTGGCTAGGCTAGAGAGGTTCACTTAAGTGTTGAAAATGGCAGGGTGTGATGAGGTAGCAGGAGTATCTGCTGCTAGAGCTTTGGGACCCCGACGATGTCGGAGGAGGTATCTTGGGTGGAGGGTCTTGCTTTTCGCTGTGTGAGCGAAATGATAGCGGCCCATTCGAGCTGGAATGGTACTTCCAGAGTTGGAGATATGGCAAACAAGTAGGAGAGCTAGCTTCTAGGACCAGGAAGCGATGAGTGTGTGGCCTTTGTGTCGTTCAGTTATTTCGCTGGGACATTTTCCCATCGCTTGGGAAGGATTGCCGTCCGCCTGTCCGCCAAGATGCCTTGGTGGGCTCAGAGAAATTGGGGACATGTAATAGCTACCCAATTGGACTTGGAGTGACGCAAACTCGATTGCCATTCTCTGTGTGTTGCTGGATTTCTGGGTGGCATTGATCACTGAGCTTTACGGAACTTGGACGAAAGCCAATGCTAGAGGTGTCGGGAGTCGGGCACGTTAAAGCCATCCAGTTTAAACAGGAGGTTGATAACAGAAAGTGTGTCGTAAATGTACAGGTGTGTGTAAACTCTCGATGTTGCAATGTTGTAAAATTTTTATGAGTAATAGAACCTAGTTGTGTGCACTTAATTGAGTGGCAAATTAAGGTGTTTGCATGACACTTAGATGAACTGAGACTTAAAAGGGGCATTGTAACCATCATTTTAATTGGGCTTTTGTGTGCTTATGTAATTCATGTAATGTATTTGGGAAGAAATATATACCTAAGTAGTGTATTTGTGAGTCCATTCTGGGTTTTTCCGAACCAACACGATACCCGATTGCTATAAGCATTGGTTGGGGGTGATCAGGAGACTTGCCCTGTGTTGAGTGAGTTAAGTATTTGGGCTTCGGCCCGCAGTAATTGTTGTGTGGGGAGACAAGGCTTTAAGGGGCCTTTTGCCCCATGGTCACGAGCCGGGTTGGTTCACAAGCACAAACAGCAATTATTGCGCCAATTATTCTAATGTGAGTGCTCACCGACCTACTCTCAATTGTTAAGAAATTCTGGACATTCCTCTGTAAGAGAAAGGTGGACTATAGTGTTGGCCATTACCAAGGGAAGTCTCTCTCCCTGGGAGTGCTACCCGCCTCCATTCTCAGGAAGAGCCTCTCTGTCCTGTAATGCTAGCCAGGCCGTCTGCAACAGTAGTTATCTGAGAATCAAAACCCAGAATGTACGGCTTGGCCAGTAGCATTTGCGCACTGAATGATGGGTAGTAACAGCTGATTTTGCACAAATGGTGCCGGAAAACGTATATGATTATATGGTTTGATGAGTTTCTATTCTGTAATTACAACTTTTAATACACTCTCAGTCGTAAAATTGCAGTTTCTTGGTACACTACAACGGCAGACGTTTTTAAAATATGTACGTATGTCGTAGATTGTATTGAATAATAAACCTGCACCTTTACTTGTTGCCTAGAAAAAGGAATACCAAGGTACCCCCTAGGATGCGTAGTTCCTGAACGCACCTTGTAGTAGTACTCAGCCGCCACGTGGCGTACTGTACCGGAAATAGGAACCAGAAGCGGGAAAAGCGCTGCTCCCTGTGTTAACTTATTAGTAACCACGTGTATATAGTTCAGTGTTATTGTGAACCAGTGTGTAAATTTGGGATCAGTGACTTGTGTAAATCTGTGAACTGTACCTTTCGTGATGTAATGTATCCAGTGAAATATTATTTTGGAGAGTGTTATTTTAGCATGTGCAACGAATCCATTCTTAAACTTCACGTATCTTCAGAGGTGGTGTCCGCTCTTGAGGAGCGTTAATACAAGGCCGCTTAGGAGCACCGCCAACTTGATAAAGCTGACTCAGACCAAGTAATTATCCCTTCACTGGTAAAAGGGACAGGAACGGATTCAACATTAACTGCACTGTGCCAGTCATACGGCGTGTATTTGTACACCAGGGCAGTTAAGCCCCGCTGCACTCAGTATCGGTTCAGTCAGGCTCTAAGGGCCATCCAGAAACCGGTACCAGCACTCATCATCCCGATTAAGCTAATTAACTAGGCAAAGTCAGAACTCAGCCTCCTACCTCCACTACGTCAGCAAAGAAGCAGAAGCTTCTTCGCCAGCTCTTTTAAAGGTGAGTGGTTCTAGCCTCCCTGATTCGGAAGAGTGTTGCTTCTCTCGTTTACACTACCAACTGAAGAGAGCTCGGTGTTATCCTTCATCTGAGACACAACTCTGTCGGGTGCACAGCTCTCCTCCAGCCACAGGGATCTCATCTCTGTCTGAGCTAGCCAGCATAGCTATCCCTGTGGTAAATGTTGTAATGCCCAGTTAGACAAACAATGAGAGGAGTTATAGTAGAGCCAGTGACCTTAGTTGCTCCGAGCCAGCGACAACGTAAAAGTAATACGACACCGGTATCTCACAACCATAGGAATGATCGGAGGAAGATATAGGCGTATAATAATAAAAAACTTGTTATAGCACTACCGTTGTGTAAATATTTTATAGCAGTTCGGAAATACATATTGTGGCAGACAGTGAGCCATAATAAAATTACAAGTTAGACTAATGCATAATATGGAACATACTGGTAACACTACATAATGTGAATATGTGCTCTGTTGATATACAGTATAATCCATATTTAACTTAATGCCTCGGGGCTTCTAAATTGATGATTCGTTGACACTTCTGGTGCTAGCTTCTTTTTTTTTTGTTACTGTAAAAAAATTAATTTAAGTACTTTTTATGAAGTTATAATACTGAATAGATTAAATTCTTTCATATTTGAATATGTTTTTGTAATTTTTCAAGCCTAGGTACAATTTCCCCCCCCCCTCCGATTTCAAATTTAGTTTTAATAGTAATTGTTTTATGGGTAATATAACAATCTTAAAGAAGTAGCACATATTTACTACAAATACAGAACCAATACAGTAGAACACCGTTAATCCGGGATGGTCGGGACGGAGATAATCACTGATTAGCAGATTTCACAGACTAACGATAAAAAGTCGGGAAGTGCTTCTGACACTTCCTGCTGTGTGCAGCTGAGTATGAAGGCCAAGGTCATGTGACGTCTCATTTCCCGAGTCGAAATAGGTCTGGCGCACTTTGAAAACTGATGCAGCAGATGGATAAATAAAGTGTACAGTAGAATCATGTCATAGCGAACACGTAAATAGCGAAAACACGGTTATAGCAAAGTCTTTTTGAGGAAAGATCACAAAAAAAATCCATGAAAAATATGAATTTTATGAGTAGAAACATGTATGGAGAGTTGTGTGAAGCAGGCTTCCGGCGATGTACGTGACCTTGTGAAGCGTGTAGGTACCGTATTTGTTATCTTGACAGCCGGATGTACACCCCTTGCACCGACCAGTTGCGCCGCAGCCCCTCCCCCCTCGCCCATGCCTCCCCGCTGGCATTGTCATGTGACTACGTGAGTCATGCTTCTGCCTAGACATCTCACTTCCCTCCCCAAACTCATGCGTGCGTCGTTCTAAAAATAGAATTGTACCCTAGTTAATAGTGCTTCTAACCGTGTTTAGTTTCTCATACAGCTTGCTGCTCTGGTTTTTTTTATTGATTACGATTTTGGATTACGACTTCGGATTACGATTTTGGATTTTATTAGTGTACGTACATAATTTTTGCTGTTATTTATGACCCACTTATGCTATTTTATTTGGATTTTGATCCTTTTTTTTTTTTTTTTTAACAAGTTACTATTCCCGTATTACCAGTACATATTTAGAATTTGTTTTTTAATTAATAATGTAACATTTTCGAAATGCGTAAAAGCGACCTTCACAGCTCCGTTGCCGGAGTTTATCGGCCAAATCTGGCCGCTACTGTGACACTGTCGCCTACGAAAGTCACGCATGGTTACCGGTCACGAGCTGCAGATGCGTTTACGTCCTGGCCGCTCGTGTCAACTCCAGCCACCCACGTCTCACTTTTATTTTTTGTTGATTATTTATTTTGTTTTTCTTATCGTAGCATACCAGTACTGCAGCATATACTGCACTTCTATTTTTATCGCCATGGCTTAAAAACATTTTTAAAATAGATTTCCGTACCAAGTTTTTTGTTTGTTACTTTTGTTGACAAGCGTTGCATAATTTATATTTTCATTCGTTATACTAAAAGTTGTATACCTATTAGTGAAAACGTAGTATGTTATAACTAAATAACCTGTGGCAATATTTCATAAATAAATTGATATTTGCACGAGTACATATTGTTAAAATGCACGGGAAAGGCCAAAACTCATTTAAATCTCTGTGAAAGAAACAAAATAAATAAAACGTGTTCTGGGCGAATGAATAATGCGTAGGGGTGGGAATCTGCATACATATTTAAAAGTTATTTTTATAAATATTTGCTGCCGCCGTTCCTGAAAACCGCGGATAATGCGCGCCGACTGCATAATTCACATTTTGATAAACATCGTAACACATCTAGGAAACTAAACAAACCAGCCACGTTTATTTGTTATCAGGCATGATAGCAAGGTCAGTTGTACTGTACAGTATCTCCAAAACCGGGTCGGATTTTACCTAAAATTTTGATGCAGTCAGCGATCGTATATGCCCGCTGTGGGAATAGTATTAAGTCTGAATTCTTCAAGGTTCAAATGATGAAACACAATTTTACAGCGGCGATACATTGGTCTGCAGCGGCCGGCAGTGTAGTAATGTTGTCTGCCGGCGCGTGCGGGACACCGTTGAGGCGGTCCAGCGATTGATAGCCATACTTACATGATAAGCGGAGTTTTGGGCCGTTTTGACTTAGCGAATAGTTGCACCCATACTTGTCAGGTATCATTGTAACCAGTTCATACTTACCTGTTAAAATAAACCTAAATTTCCTTAAAATAGAGTACTACTTTGTAATTAAATAAGATTAAAGACAGTTTTAATGCAATTTTTGGGCTTAGGGATCAGAGCCATATTCTGCTATAGCAAAGACACAGCTATAGCGAAATTCAAACCCAGAAGCGTGACATTTCACTATAACGAGACACTACTGTGTTTACATTTCTTATTGAAAAATATACTAAGCAAATGTTACAAAGTGTGTACACACAGTTGCCCATAAAATAAATGTTTTGCACTACAGTAGCTGGCCATATTTTTTTACGTCTGACATACCGGCAAGGAAATACGGCTAACCACAGCCCTCTATCACTCCCTTGTTTCCGTATCTCTGCAAGCAAGCTCTGTCCCCCTCCCCCCTCGTCCCTCTCTCTAACTGTGTACACGCATGTTCCTTTCTCTACAGCGTCTTCACGCACACATTCACACAGCTACATTTTTCCAGTCCGCCGGCTTTGTTCGGCGTGGCGTATTGCGATAAACAGAACGCTGGCAGCTAGATACCATAAAGGTAATGCGGCCCATAATGATGCTGAATGTATTGATTTCACCATCTCCATTTAAAAAAACGAAGCTGCACATTAACACAAGTCATTACAGTAAGTAGAATGTTACGAACACTAAATAAAAGGTTACTGAACGTCACTAGTGGTTGTGTCTGGTGTCATAGTTGGATTTTCACTTGGGGTAGGTTCACATGCTGTCGATTTACCGAGACATGATGACTAGTTCATCGCCGCAAACATTTCTGTGATTTGTCTCTGCTTCAAGTGTTTTGGCTTCTCTTGAATAAGATGGCTTTGCAACATGTACAAATTCATAATTTGCTATGGCAGTGATAAAACTTTGTTTTTCAAGGCTGAAAATAAGACGTCCTGTAAGTGCAATGCAGTCGTCAATGGAAAGATGTTCATCTGCCGGATCGTCAACTGCTTCTTCAATTTATTTACCGCTGTCACCGGGAATTTCTTTGTGGTTTTCCCCGCACACACTGAACTGTGAAATTCCAGGCCTGTGTTTAAATCTTTGAAGCCACCCTTGAGGAAAATCTCAGTCAGTAGGTGTATCAAGTTCACAACTAAACATTTTTACCTGTTCAATAAGCATTTGTTCAGTAATACTTACGCCCTCACTCCTATGTAACAGATACCACTGCATAAAAACAGTTTCTAAATCTGACACTTTGCCTGTTTTTTTGTTTTTTTATGCACGTTCATGCTGTCCTTTGAATCGGCTTGTGAAAAAAAATCTTCAAAGGCTTTCTTTGTTTTTACGAATGTCGTAAATTGTCTGGATACCAACGTCATATATTTCACTCAGCTGTTTGGCAGTCGACCCTGCATAAAGTTTTTTTAGCACCTCGACTTTCTGTTGTATTGATAACATTTTATACCGCCATTTAGTGCTAGGGCCTGCACTGTCAACAGAAAGACGTTTCCCACCACTCATTGTTGCAGTTCACGAATGATCACTATTTATTTCTGAACACGGCGAACAATTGCGAAGGTAAGTCTAAAAAAGTGGCAGAACGCGTAAGGCTGCCTCTGCTAAATAATCGCTTCCCCTCTTATTTGCCCTTTATCCGGCTGACATACCGAGGAGGGAACCTGAGCTGGGCTAGCTCACCCTTATTATGTTTCATCATGTGTTCCTGACCATTTTCGTTTCTGAGAAGATTTGAACTGTGCTCCAACGAGCCCCCGCCAATGAACTTGCTAGTCCCCCTCTCCTTTTCAGACGTCATATGTTCGTATATCTTCGGGCGGCTCGGCCGTCTTCGTGCCTTCCCACCCCTTTCCCCTTCCCCTCCCAGCCGGCTAGTCCGTGCCGCCGACGCTTGCCTCCGGACACTCTGCCTCAGCTTCTCGACCAACATGGTTCAAGGGATCAACTCGTGGCCGACGCGGCACCCGTGACTTCTTCTGGTAATGTTTGGTATGTTTTGATTTGATTCTTAGTTTTTCTTAATCCTTTAGCTTTCGCGTTCTGTTTTTGCTTTCAAGAAATTAATCCGTTTTCCGTTGTGAGGTGCCGTTTCGGCCGCGAGCTAACGCCCCATTTAACTTACCATTGTGATATGTATTTTTGGTTGAAGTTATACAAATTGTTCATAATGGCATTTAATTCTGGATCACCATTTTGTAATGAATGATATCATGTAATTTCCGCTAAATAAACCTAGCAGTTATTTGAATTATCTGAGTTTAATTCTGTATTGCTTGAGACTATTTTACCTTGACCCAGTGTGTGAATTACGTCACCTTTTGGGTTAGGTAGTAGTGGGTGTGGTAGGAAGAGTGTGCCTTGGTATGAGATATGTGTTTCTCGTCCTAGACTTACAGCCGTCGATATTTAATATTGTGCTGGCAGTGTAAGAAACTGGCATAAACCCCCCCCCCCCCCCACTCTGCCACACAATAGTCAGATTGTCTGTCTCGGCCCTCTCAGTCCCTTACACACCTGCTTTCGCCCTTTTCCTCCCCGGCCGTTACGTTCCATTCACCCCTTGACCCCTCATACCTTCCTTTTGACGGATACCAACCGCCTATCGTTTCTTCCGTGCCACGCCACGCGGTAGTGCTTGGCCGACTTGCAGTCTTTGTCTGCCAGCACGCACAATGCTTATTATAAGTGCTGACAATTTATGCTATGCGCACCTTTTTTACGATTCCAAAATCATCCTGAATTATCCGATTTCCGAATTAGCGCATCACTGATTAACAAGGTTCTACTGTAGTCATCATCCAACTCTGATAGTTTCACAAAATATTATGTCACTGATGCATAAAACAAAGGTAAACTGAACTCCATGAGCACTTTTTTTTCAACCCGAAACCTTGAAAAAACTAATAAATAAATTTTTTATTGATTAATATTTGGTCAAGACTAAATTTAGCAATGCAAATTCACAGTAGATAAAGTATTCAAATGAAATATGAAAGAACTGTGCCCCACTTGGACACAAACACAAGACGGATTGTGGAGTCAGGGTTGTTATTACCTTCAAAATAAAGTAGAGTCAACTATTAAGACTTCTGGTACATGCTATATTATAAATTCATTACACAAATGTAAATTACAGTGGTGTAAAGTTCCCATTCCAAGCGTAAACATCAACATAAAGCACAGTTAAATGTTATTTCACGCAACCCCTCGACACGCTTTCGGAACAAATTTAACAAACCGGAAATTAACTGAGCTCAAAATAGGTAGATACGCGACTTACAGAGACAACAGAACTCAATGACACAGAAAAATAAAAACACAAAAGTTGAATCAAAATTACCGACGGAGTGCAGAGAGGGCGAAGCAACTGGTCAGGACTGAGGATAGCACCGTAGTGCCAGCCCAAGGCGAGCGCGTAAGCGCCGATGGGTGGGAAGCGGGAGTAGGTGTGGAGGAGAGAGAGGGGGCAGACCGGAGTGGGGGCACGAGCGGCTCCGAAGACGCCTGACCTCGCCCGAATCCAAGACGAGCTGGTGACAAAGTTCCAACGTAGAATGGCGCTCACACAAGCGTCCATCACAAATTAAAGCTCTTCTATCCTGAGAATAAAGTTCATATGGCACACATGGCTCAGTCCAGAGTCCAAATTGCAAGGGCTGGGGAAAACCACAGCAAAGAACTGATAATTTGCCAGGGACCAATGGTGACTTGCAAAATTTGCGAGATACTGTGAAATTTAGTGTAATTTTAAGTTTTCTGCGAATTTCAGCATAACTTCGTTAAAAGCTATGTTTCACGTGAGTTAAAATGTGTTGGCGCGGATGTTTTGTCACAAATCAATTAAGGCCCAATCGTCAAATTGTGTAAGTTTTTCTTTAATATTTTTCTGGCATTGTTTAATAATAATTTCTCTGTAACAATATTAGTTTGTGTGTACCATTTTAATAGATTTTAATTATAGTTGTGCGAAAAGTTGCTTATGTCCTACAAAACGAAAGTAAGAAAATTTATGGAATTTCTCGAAATTGAAACAAAATGTGAAGATATTTCGAGATGAATTCAGTCTTAACGACAGGTAAATGGAAATTCTTAAAGTTATAAATATGAAATATGTAAATTTGTTGATGGTAAATCAGTGTGCATGTTTTTTTTAACAACACAGATACAAAAATAGGCCTGTCATATGGTACTTATATAATTTTATTGAAAATTCATCTCGCTGTTGGATTTCGGTATAGTGTATTGCATAAATAATTTTGGTGTACTTTCATGTTCATTTTTCACGGTTTACCATAATTTACGACTAGAAAATGCCACAATGGTTGTAACGAGAATTCCGAACAGATCCACTCTAGAACTATCGAACAAGCAAGGAGCTATATATGCTCCTTACACACCACTTACCGCATCGCCATCTTGAGTAGAACTGCTTCTCAGTAGCAGAGGGGCAGGAGGAACTCCTTCCGGCAGAAGGATACAGATGCACAATATAGTTCCACAACGCTTGGTAACTGTGAGTAAGGTTACCAAACATACCGCCCACCGAGACCAGCTCAATTTGGTCTCAGGAAATTACACAAAAAAAAAAGAAACAATGTGAAAGAGTATCTTGAAACAGTCACTATTTACACTCTGTACTGGATACACTACTGGGAGGGCAAACGGTACAATTTATGGACCGGTCGTCACAGTAGTCCTCTTGAAGTGCGTACTTGAGCCACTCTGACCACTCCATCTTCTCCAGGGTAAACCTTCACCACTCTCGCCAAGCACCAGTCCAATGGTGGTACCCGCTCCTCCCCAACGAGCACCAATTCATCAACGGAGAGGTCTGCTTGGTTGGTGTGCCACCTTCCACGAGGTTGTAGGTGGTGTAAATACTCCCTATACCAACGTCTCCACAGTTGGTTTGAGAGTGTGCTCACGAGCTTCCATCTTCTAGAGAGATAGATAGGGGACCCACTATCATCATCACCTGACTCTGGAACAGCTACTGGGGGCGGCCAATCAGAAAGTGCCAAGGTGTGAGAGCAGTCAAGTCTGTTGGATCCGATGACATAGCTGTTAACGGCCTAGAATTTATGACCGCTTCCACCTTTGTGCATAATGTGATTAGCTCATCCAAGGTAAGAATCTGTTCTCCAATGACTCGTTGGAGATATTTTGCTGACTTCACTGTGGCCTCCCACAGACCACCTTGATGAGGACTTGCAGGGGGAAGAAAATGAAAATTAATAGAATGAGCTATAGAGAAGTTTTCGAGAAGCGGAGATTTGAAAAGTTCAGCAAAAGACTTCCGAAGCTGTCGGGCAGCACCTACAAAGTTTGTCCCACAATCAGAGTGTAGGTTAGTACACAGCCCTCTTCTTTACAGAAATTGTGTTAACGCAGCAACAAAACTGTCAGCAGTGAGATCGGTTACAGCTTTGATGTGAATTGCTTTGGTGACAAAGCAAATGAAGATTGACAGATAGGCCTTTTGAGTCGTGCAACGACGGAACTAGAGTCTGATAGTTCTTTCAAAGGCTCCAGCAGACGTAACTCTTCCAGCAGGCAATTCACCCATGAGGGGAGGGGTGTTCACAGGTCGACATCGGAAACACCTTATACATTTGAAAACTCTGGACCTAACGAGGGATTGGGCTGACAAGATCCAGAACTTCTGGGCCAACAGAGACTGCAGTAATTGTGGTGCGGCATGTAAGTATTTAAGGTGATAATGGTCTAGCAAGGCATGAACTGGTACATGATCTTTGGGAAGCAGAATGGGGTTTTTGACTGCAAATTTCAAGGTGGTGTTTAATAATCGACCGCCCACCCTGAGCACTCCATGGGAGTCCAGAAAAGAAGCCAAGCGGTGAATTAGGGTAGAGCAAAGTTTTCCTCCCTTGAGGCATTCCAGTTCTTCATGCAGGTAAGTATGTTGAATTAACTTGCAAATGATAAGAACAGCTTCCTCCAATTCCTTGAAACTTAAGGAACCCGTGTTACATGGTTTTTTCCGAGTCCGCTGGACGAAGCGCCTTACGTAGTCGATGACCCGAACCAACTTAGACCAGGTCAACTCATTGAAAGACAGGGAGTTCAACAGGAACTTCACGAGTGTTAACCAGAGCCAGTTGAGAAGACTTTTGCTCTTGGAGATTGTCACTACTATCAGCTACCATGGACTTTGGCCATTGTTCCTGGGGTTTACTTAGCCAACTGGGACCGTGCCAACAGAGTGGATGAGACAGAAGATCTGGAGGGAGAATGCTACGAGACGCACAGTCAGCCGGATTGTCTTGAAAAGCCACATGCTTCCACAACTGAGGGGGAACCCATTCTTGGATCTGGGAGATTCTATTGGCCACAAAGGTTTTCAACAAATAAGTGGGAGTTTTTATCCAGGTCAGAATAACACTGGAATCAGTCCAAGCATAAGTTGCAGTAATATGGAAATGCTGGCTAAGGAATTTGTGACAACATAAGATCAATTTAGCCAGTAGATGAGCCCCACACAATTTTAGCTTAGGAAGAGATACTTGTTTCTAGGGTGCTACTCGTGCCTTGACCATGACCAATTGCACACACGCCTTCCCTTCACCATTCATACTCCTCAAATACACCACAGCAGCAAAGGCATTCTCAGATGCATCGGAAAACGTGTGTAGTTCCACTCCGACAGCGTGTAGTTTCACTCCGACAGCATTGACACAAATGAAGCGTGAGACACTAAGTGTTTCCAGATCAGTAACGCCATCCATAAAGTGATTCCACCTAGTTTGAGTGGCTTGAGGTAAGGGATCATCCCAACCAAGCCCTTGTGTCCACAACCACTGCACCAGAACTTTGGCCCAAACAGTCACTGGAGTGAGCCAACCCATTGGATCATATATGCGCGCAATTTGTGACAGTACAAAGCACTTGGTGTGACTACCCGACTGAATATTTATACAATATGAGAATGAATCTTTTGATGGGTTTCAGTACAGACTAAGGATATTCACAACTGGTCCCGATGAAAAGTCCAGTACCCTTGGATTCTCACAATGGTCTGCAGGCAAATCACTGAGGAGCTGGGGTTGGTTGCTCGACCACTTCCGTTACTCAAACCCACCACGCATCAAGAGTTCGACAAGTTGATTTTTCAGCACCTGAGCTTCATCAAATGACATAGCACCTGTTATGACATCATCCACAAAGATGTGATTCTCAAGGGCATTGGCAGCTAACGGATACCTTTCACCTTCATCGGATGCAAGTTGGTGCAGTGTACGAATTGCTAAGAAGGGAGAAGGGGAAAGGCCATAGGTGATGGTATTATGCTGGTAAATTTCCAACGGTTGAGAAGGGTCTCGCGCCAGAGAATGAGTTGGCATGCCCGGTCAGTCTCACTGACCAACACTTGTCGGTACATTTGTTTAATATCACAGGAGAAGACGACACTGTAAAGCCAAAATCTTAGGATTACATCATTAATGGAATTCTGGAGTTTAGGACCTGAAAGTAATATGTCATTTAATGAAATGCCATTCGATGTCTTTGCACTGCCATCGAAGACAACCCTCAATTTCGTTGTTGAACTAGACAGTTTTAGGACCCAATGATGAGGAATGAAACAGACTGTAGGACGTCCTGTGTGTTCCTGTTTCAATGATTTACCCGAAGGGACATATGGTTCCATGTGACCCTTTTGAATATAGTCAGCCATGAACTCTGTATACATGGTTTTCAGTTCAGGTTGTGCAGAGTGTTTCTTTTCGAGGGAACAGAATCAATGTTTAGCACTTTCATATCAGTCTCCCAATGGTTGGGACTGGAGCTTAAATGGAAGACAAACCTTGTATCGCCCTGTGTCTTCTCGTGAGTGAGTATCCATGAAATGCTTTTCACAAAACTCATCTTCAGGAGGCCTTTGAATGACATTAGGGGGTTCTTCAGTCTCCCATAATTGCTTCAGGATGGCATCCAGTGAGTCATCCATGCCCACAAACATTGAGACTAGACTTGGCTGAGGCTCTGGTACAGTTTCTGGACACTCCCCCAATAACACCCATCCCAACCTGGACTCAAAGACTACTGGCATATGCTGTCCTAACTCCAACTGCCCACTCATACCAACACGAGCACAAACATCTGCACCAAGCAATATATCAATGGCTGCAGGCTTATCGAAGTGAGGATCTGGCAAGGGAAGGGATCCTAACTGAGCACGAACACAGGAGTCAACAGAAGCCCGAGGCAAATTACTAGTAATGTTAGACACAACAAAGAGTGGGTGGGAAAAAGTACACTGAGAGTCTATAGCTGACTCAAGGCAACAATTGATTTTGCCCCTTAAACTGACAACGCCCTGACCAAGACCCACGACTCTTTCACCTGCTTTGTGTAAGGGCAGTGAAAGTACTTCAGCTGATGCTTCACAGATAAATGAAGCCTGAGCAGCACTATCCAGCAGACACAGCATGATATGAGGCTTGTTATCGGCACTGTAAGCCTTCACCAAGGCTGTGGACAAAAGAACTGATGTGTGATCCGCTGACAAACCTGCAAATGTTTCATCTGGAGGATTGGTGAGGTCCAAACCTTTCTCTCATGAACTAGAAGGTACACTGGACGTACCTAATTGAAGAAGAGTATGATGCCTTTGTTTACAACGGTAACATGTTTGCAGAGATGAACAGGAGGCTAGGTTATGGTTGCTCCCTAGACAATTGAAACATAATTCCTTGTTATGAACTGTTTGACGTCTGTCAGACCCTGAAGACTCCCTGAATTCAGGACACTGGTACACGGAATGGGTGGTTTGTTCACAAACTGCACAAGATCGAGAGGGGGGGCTCCGATTTGGTCAGAAATACAGACCTTTGTTGAATATGGGTTTGATTAGTCTTACCGAGAAACAATTTTTGAGATGGGGCACTGACATGCACTTTACCTCCTACATCAAGAGCACAATCCATTTTTGATACCTTGACTGAAGCAATTCTAGGAGTTCAGACACTTGGGGAAATGTGTCAGAGGGGTCTGATCGTGAATTTTCGAATTTCATGCGCATGCCCACATCTAACTTGCGCATCAGCACTGTCATTAGTACAGGATTACTTAAACAACATTATGGCCTAAGCCTTCCAGGGCACTGGTATTTTCTCTGAATATGTTGACGAAACTTCTGACTGACTTAGGATTAGCCGAATTAATCACAGGCAAATCTAGAATTCTATTTATATACAAGATTGTCAACTTCCTCGTGTTCTGGTACTGGGAAGTGAGGAGGTCCCAAGCTACTACATAATTTTCCACTGTAATCGGCAGATTCTTTACCAGTGTTAATGCATCTCCTGTTAAGCAACCCAACAGATACTGAAATTTCTCGACAACAGCCAATTCCTGATTGTCATGAATTGTAGCCTGGTACAACTGGGAAAACAGAGGCCACTCCTCCCACTGACCTGAGAATGTGGGTAGATTAATCTTTGGCATACACACATTTGTAGATGGAGCAGCCCCAGAAGGTGTTGAAGAAATTTGTACTACATGCTTTGCCAAAAATGAGGTTGTCATACTTCGAGTGTCTGACGACTTTGCAAAAAAAGCCCTCATGCTTGGAAGTCAGCACAGTTTCATCAAACTCTGGTAGAGGCTTAGTACACAGCAATTAGTTGCACAAGGCATCCACTGCAACTTCAATGACGTCTAGTTGTGCACTGAATGCACTTACTTCATGCACCACTTCAACTGTAACCGCGGGAGCTTTAACCAACGCTTGTACCCTACTGACTATGTGGTTCAGTTTACTTTCTTGTAGTTTCCACTTTAACAAAAATATATGGAAACCAATAATCAATACTTCAACAAATTCCACACACAAAACACGAGGGATGCCGTAAGTGAAAATAGCCAAAAATATTCACCAAGCTAACTATCGGAACAAACCCAGGCAATTCAGACACCCCAACATTTGTACATGTCAGCCTATCCGACGGTAAATGAAAGAACAGCGGAACCATTGGCAAGATTGAACAACAAAACAAAACACGGCCATATAAGAACGCTGATAATGCTACTACTCACCCACGTGGCAAGAACAGGACAATCAACGGCACAAGAAAATAACACCTTCGCACTTTCGACGCTATTTTCACCATGACTGGCAGATTTCTTCATAAATAATGACAATAGAAGCACAAAATCTCATTTTTTCGGCGGATTCTTGAGTGGCGAATGGATTGAGAGTAGCGCAGTAATTCCTTCACACACGCGGCAACCGAATTTTAATTGCGCAACGCATGCTAACGAACGAAAATGTACTCAACTGAACACGGATATTGATATCCGGCCCGGAGGACCAAAATGTAACGAGGATTCCGAACAGATCCACTCTAGAACTATTAAACAAGCAAGGAGCTGTATATGCTTCTTACATACCACTTACCGGGTCGCCATCTTGACTAGAACTGCTTCTCAGTAGCAGAGGGGCAGGAGGAACTCCTTCCGGCGGAAGGATACAGATGCACAATATAGTTCCACAACGCTTGGTAACTGTGAGTAAGGTTACCAAACAATGTTAATGAATCACATTATAAAGTCAATACAGTAGAACCCTATTAAGACGTTCGTAGTGGGACAGAAAGAAATAATGCTTATTAACCAGGAAAACTTATTAAGCAGGAAATTTCTTAAATGGGCCACTTCTTAACAGGGATTCACTGTACTATATTTTTAACTTCCATTTTACTAACGCAGATGTCCCACGGTTAAAATTGACTAGTGTATTAAAGGTAACGTTAATGGAACGCAAAGAAGACAGCGTGCTGGAACAGAACAACAGTTCCCAGCACGTCATGGCTGTCAGCCTGCCAGTGACCTTGGGCATGCGGCCGTGTGACTTGCGCATGTACAGTATTTAAGTTTTTGGCCTGGAACTAATGTTTGCGGCACTGCATGTCTAGCACATGAAAATAAGGCAATTCACAATTTTTGTATTGCTCGTTTATATAAAATAAAAACTGGCACCTTGTATTCAGACCGATACTATAATTCTTAAATTAAAATTAAGAGTACCCGGGTTCAGTACCCTGTCTGGTCATTTTTATTTAAATTTTCAAGTTTCTTGTTGGAATGATTTCTAAATGTATGTTACTGTTGATCAAACTGTTTATACTGATGTCTCTTGTTTCCTAGCGAAAGAATTGCAGGCCACAATTTTGTGACTTTCGACATTGTAATCCAAATATTTACATTTTGCGTGTGGTGCCATGATGTGAGATACGTCACATTTGTAGCCATATATACACTCACACAGATATAGTAATTTATCACGATATGTTTTACACTCAAAGTCTATCTATATGCAGTCATGTATGTCAATATATCTACAAGATGGTGGCAGCTGTGATAGCGAAAGTTTGATGATGTCTGTCTTGTTATCATACATGTCTGTTTACGTGATGTAAAATGTGGAATGTTAGGTTTGTAATTTTGATTTTCATAATGGGAAACATGAAAAACATTGACAAACAGGTATTTCTGTAATCAGCGATGTCTCAAAGAGTTAAAACTTTAATTGACTAAAATGTGAGGAAAAAATTTTCAGCTATTCTTATTCTTTTTTCCTTCAATTCCAAATTCAGTGTGACTAAAGTGGAGATCTAAGATGGTTTTGAGCGTGAAAGGATGCAAGTTCATTCAAGTAATCAAAACCCTGCTAATAATAATGGTATTGTTGTAAATAGATTTGTCATCAAGCAAGAAAATGAAATTGTTAATGTGGGTCTATACTTTTTTTTATTACTGAGACTTTATTTGCTAAAATAAATAGCCAGTTGAAAATGTTCATAATTTTTCTAAACTTGTTCAACAAATGTTTCCAAATTAGAAAATGGGAAGAAATTGTCACTCTTATTTGACTGAAATTAGTTAAAAAATTTGTTCAGTTCTGTAAAGACATCAGTAGTGGATTGTTTCTGTTTACTATCAGCTCAGTTTTTCACAATATTTTGTATAATAATTTATTATATTAATTTTGCTATAAAAATTCTATAGTAAAATTCTTTGGAAAATATTTCTTACGTGCAACCTAAGTTGAAAATTTTACTCTATTTGAGAGTATTTTTTTAATGGTAACTACAAGATTTTGAAACTGAATTTGATGGTACCTCTGGGACCAATGTTGTTAGTCACGAACGGGTATCTGCAATTATTCCACAATTTTACCTTTTTTGATGCAGTTGTTTTACACAGATGCATGGCAAACAGGTATTGTACTACACACCCTTTGGAAAGATAAATTTTACATTTTATAAGATGAGTTCTGTTAGGATGTCTGCTGAAATTTTTTAATCAATGGTAATGTTATAAACAACTATAATTTTAACAATACCATATTTACTCGCATAATCAACATATGTTTTGATCAAATTTTTGACACAAAAAATTGGGTGCGGACATTATGTGTTTAAAAAAAAAATTCCCATAATATTTATTTTTGTGTAACATAAAACTTAAGTGTACACTTTTTTTTTATATTTACTCGTTCATATTGTGACAGTTTCTCTGAAAATAAATAAATATTTCTGGAGTGCATAGTACACATTGGAGGGGGGGGGGGGGA
>PNEQ01108265.1:0-28147 GCA_003012365.1 Medauroidea extradentata
CAAACTACGTTAGACAAGGTATGAGGCGTCAACCTTAAATACGTGCATTAGACTGTCCGGCACGGCTATCTGAATACGAAGTACTTTATAGTGCGCGAGCTGCAGACTTTAACTTTGTCCGTCCTCCCCAGCGTCTGTTATATTGTGTTTAAAGCAAATATATGGTTCCTTACCACAAAACATGTCTGAACATTGTGATGCCTCCCTTTTTTTGAATTATGTTTAACTCTGCTGTCTCCCTAATTAGCTCAGAGAGAGGCAGAGTCGTTACCACCCGAATTCATACGAAACGGGGGGTTTCAAGGAAATAAGAAATAAATAATTACTTTCAGTTCCGCATGAAAAAAATATAAATGAGAGTAAATTTATGAACATACATGAACAGGCCTAATCAAATTAGGGCTATATTTGATCTACAGCAAGATACGTATGTCTACATTCAAAATATAAAGACTCACTCACTTGGGACACCAGCTGTATTGTTGTTAGGAAGAACTCTCTTTCTTGGTGGCTTCCTCTGTAATTAAACCAATGGAGGTACATAAAATTTTGTTGGTTGAACATGAGTGTCAAGCCTATTGCGAAGATAATTAAAAATAATAATGTCTTCAAAATGGACATTACATAGTGTGTGCTACTTTTGTACATATATTTTGGGGTTTTATCCAGCAAATCTGCTCTCCTACAAGCTATCACTTATTTCTTACATCTGGAGCCATAATAATAAAATAAGTAAGAAAACATAATGCAAGCACACATTCACCATGGTTTTGACATTTCTAAACAATATCGTAACACAGCTTCAGTCATTTTAAATTTTTCATAAAACATAATAATAATAACAACCTCTTGCAGTAGGGCTTTTGCATGGTGGTAAGCTCACATGCCTCACTCTCCCTCCAGACCTCTCCTGAACAAACCAACCCTGTCAACCCTCACCAGCTCCTCTCTAAGCACATTCCACTCCCTCACCGACCTCACCATCATTGACTGCCTACCCCTCTCAGTCCTCCTCCACACCCACCGGATCTTAAGACTGTTGTTCCCTCTCCCTCCGTAATCACCCTTGATTACTTGATTAAATGGGAACCTAACACTCCCCATCCTCCCTCTCCCTTCACCACTCTGAACAATCTAACATACCTCTCCACCCTTCGCCTGTCCTTCAGAGTACTCCAACCCATTTCCTTCATCATCACTGATGGTCTGTAATTACCCTCATACTCTCCCTCCTGCCTTTACCTTCTCCACCCACCCTTCACCCATCTAGCCGCTCTCCTCTGAACCTCCTCCAGTTCCTGCACCTCCCATTCCATATAGGGATCCTACTCTACCGCTGCATACTCCTGCATCGGGCGTACCAATGAGGTTGGGGCTTGTTTTGTAATAATGTGTACTGGAGGGCTTGGATTGCATGTAAATATAACTAAAGTACATCACAAAGTTACCAATAAGAATAACTTAGTCGTACTGGACCAGTTTTTATAAAAAAAATTAATGTGCAGTAGAATTCAGGACTTAAAGAAGCCAGATAATTTTGACTGTAAGCCTATTAGAAAATAAATAAATAAAAAGAATATATATTTTTGAGGTTACATTTCTAAAGTTCATTACAGTGGATCTAGTTTGTTTAAAAATTTTTGTTAAAACACAGTAGAATTGAGGACTTAAAAAAGGCCAGATAATGTTGAATGTAAGACTATAACTAAATAATTTCGACTTTATTAGGGCTAAGATGTAAAATTAAGAAGACTTTGTTAAATATTTGATAGATAATCTACCTACTCATCGTAGTTAGTAGCTAGGCCCTATTTAATTAACTGGTAACCATTTATAAATAAATACGGTACATATAAGACGATCACAGATTTCAATTTATATTCTTTTAATGGCCCTATGCCCAGACGCTATATTTTCTAAAGACTTGTGCTGCTGCCGCCAACTCCAACCACTGACTCCGCTTATCATTGTCTACTTGTTGTAATAATCGGAAAGTTTATAATTATTAAGGTGAATGACTCCAATAAAAACAGTAAAATTGTGTGACTATACGACGTATAAACAAAAGTTTAGTGTTCTGACATTTTGCTTGTACTGCATTGTCGTGTCCATTAGAGTAACCGAAATAAGATTACAGATCAAAATTATTTTCACAACTAATAATACAAATATATGGATTTATAAAGCACACCTGACAATCGCCACGAAATATGTTAGGAAATAAATACAAATGAATTAGACTGACTCAGTAGCTTAGGAATATTTACGAACCTGAGTCATGTATCCGAGGCAAGCCACAATTTTCTGTTACTTAATGATAACAGTACTTATTATATAGATTCAACATACCTTACCGGGTCCAATGAAAATTTAAAAAAACTTCTCTTCTTATCCTCTTGTCTCCGGTTGTTTGAACAATTTATAGCAGAACAGTAAGTCGTGCCACAAGGTTTCTTCTTCTCCAAGTTTTCATAAAAACGTGTAATTATATAGCCATAAGAACGATGAAAAGAAATTAAACGGTCAATAATTAAATCGTGTAATATTCCCAGTTATAAATTCACTGAAAGTATTAAATTTCCGCAACAAACCTATAACAGGCTATCAACAGCTGTAGAAACAACGTACTGAAAACATGGCGTCCGAGTGTAAACAAAGAAATGACGAGTTCGTGAAATCTCGAGGAATGTCACTTCTGTTATACCTTCCTTATTCTGTGGCGCAATTATATCGTTTCGTATTATTGTGCAATCTATATGTGCTTACTGAATGAATTTAGAATGTAGAGCACAGTCTTCAGTTATTCTACTTGAAGTAAATCAGTTATGATAACCACTTTAACTACTTATACCCTCCGAAAATTATCTCATATTCAAGATATGTTTTACTATGACAATAAGCAAGGTCCGGAGCATTGTTAAGAATGGCAAGGATTAGATTTAGGGCAGTTTACCACATGGGCAGCTATAACTACTTAACTGGATGCGGAGTAAGCTCAACCTGCAGCTTGGTTATTCTTACACTTGATGGCCTAACTTCTAAGCTGATGTTTAAAGAGGTCCATCAATAAAAAATAAAAAGTAGCGTTTTGACGTACAGCACACACGGGAAATGCCACAGAAGGACTACTGCTAGAATACACACTTTGATTAGAAATGAACAATGAACGATACGTTTATTAGACCTGTGATTATGTCACTGAAGGTTCGCTCACACAAGACGGAAGTAGCCTTGAAGGAGTCTCAAAAGCGTTCTTGCGAAGCACGGAACAACAGATGGCAATCTGGCGAGAAGACATGGCGGGACGTGGGAGTATCGTGTCTACGGGCGCAGTTGGGAAACTCTCAGAGAGGCGGAGTTCTTGTCCTCGACCAGAGGGTCATAAGGCTGCAGAAGGTTGAGGGTATCGGCCATGCCCCAGCAATGGTTACCAGGTGTGGAATGCAGTAGAGAAGAGACAACGCTAAAAACGTTCATTGATATTATTAAGAAGTTGCAAGTCAACATAGAAAAACAAAAGAGCAAGCCTAGAAAACCGTTTCTGCCAACGTCACGGACAATTATGTTACCAGATGTAGACTGCAGTAGGTGACGACGATAAAAATTATTATAGATATTATTAGGAAGTTGCAAGTCAATATAGAAAAACAAAGTACCATCCTAAAAAACACTTTTTGCCAACTTTGCGGACAAACATGATGCCAGTGTGATGCGTTTCTGGCGAGCTATATATATGAAGCCGCAATTTTGTAACTTCTATTTTGGCGCTAGTGATCAGGCTAAAAGGATGCCTCACAATTGGAAAAATATTTCTTTTGGCGCCGGCGTATTGCGCGCTAGAAGCTCAGAAGTGACGCAGCTATAAGGGTGACCTTGAAGCGCACATTAAATGTCGCGTCGCCACTACGGCCAAGCGCTTGACTAACGTGCAAGATTCCAGCTGATTTATTGTTAGGCTACTAAGTGACTTTTAGGCGGGGACCATATAATAACGGTGGTATAATGTCAGCTCAGTGAACGTTTCCATCACTTTCACATTGTTGTGATTACCAAGAGCCTCGCCTGGAGGACGGGCTAGCGACGACGACAGTGCAATCAGGTCGGTAGTTGCACTAGACGAGGGCCTCAGCGAGTCTCCCCACCTGCACTGAAGTGTGGTAATATAACAAAATGTATTGGGGAAATCGAGGTCTGTCTCCTTCAAGCCTTCCAGCCGTCACCACCTCGCCAGGATGGTCCTGGGTCAAGACCCACGACGTGCCGCCGTCCGTCGATAGCCGAGCACATACACCAACAACCGCCGGCACATCATGTTACGGTGAGGTCTAAGGTATATAGTATAACCTTGTAGTATTCAGTATTCTAAACTATGTAGAGTAAAGCCACCGTAATTAGATTAACATATTTCATTTAACCGTAACCCTCCCCCTTAACTCAACCACTTAACTAGTTTCGGTATAAAGTGCCTACCTCTGACTACAGCCACCCAACCACTTAACTTATGTGCACAACGGTTAAAACAACTGTTTCACAAATACATACACAGTTATTACATTAACAACAGCCTGAAAAGACCGTTTTTAGCTACGTCCGAGGGCTTCGAAACAGCGTTTATGAACATGTTGTCTTCAAAATTGTGTTCCGTCCTTATCCTGTGTGTGTTTTCTTTTAGTACATTGGTATAACGGGTACACGTGGATTACTTTCGTAAGAAATCTATTTACATTTGTTTTTGCATTTGCAGCCCATGGAAGTCCATTAGAATAACGATACAAAATTATTTCATGGATATATGTCCCTTGGTTTTCAGTATTGACTTTAAAATTCCTACGCATTTTCAGTGTTGTCGTTAATTTATGTATCACGCCATCGTAAAGTAACGGTCTACCTAGCTCAAACAAGGAATCAATTCCACCCCTTGCCCCCCCTCCCCGTCAAATGTATCTAATGTGTCACTGAAAATGTAACTCTTTCGAACAAAAATATGCGATGTGAAATTTCTTAAGGAATATCATCACATTTAGAGACACTGCCAATGTTTGTGCTTAATACCTAATATCTCAAATGCAATTTCTCAATTTAAATATAAGAAGAAATTTGAGTGCGTGAAACTTTTATAAAATACCTATCAGTGGCAGTAATCGTTGTGGAATTCCTTGAAGAGTACTTTTTGACTAAAATCTCCTCTTTAACATTATGAATTTAATAACTAATTTCTTTAAATTTACGATTACCTACCTAACGCCAAGGCTGGATGCCAGGTAGGTACAGCCATTACGCTAATACGGCTGTAACTTTTTTAAAAAAAATATTCTTCTTCATTAGGCGACATGGCCTAGGATATTACTTTGTCTACAAAATTATTGAATAATTTAATTAATTTGGCTAACGAAATTGAATTTTTTAAAATTCCTTTTGGCAAATATAACTATCCAAGTAAGTAAAATACTTCCATTATATGTATGTTTGAACAGTCGAACAAGTCATGTTCTAGGTTATATGGTGGGACATTGTCAACAAATAAATAATTGGAACCAAAGTTATTACAAAAAAAAATATCAATCAAATGTCACATTGCCACAACGAGTCAAGCGCTGAATTTGCGTGCAAGATTCTCACCGAATCATTTCTACTATGGGATTTTAAGCGGTGATCTTATAATTTTATTGGCGGAAAGTCTGTCGCAAAGTTCAGTGCACGTCTGTATCTGAGTTCGACATACATCCGGTTAGTACATTTGAAATGCGACAGTCTGGAAAGGACGTTTTTAGTTACGTTGAAGGGCTTCGAAACAGTGTTTTTAATGAGCATGGTGTATTACTATGACATTTCGTTCTGGTTCGTAGTGTATTTTCTTTTCGTACTTTGGCACAATGGGCACGTGTGGAATTGTTTATAAAAAACTCATTTCCCTGTGCATTACAACACATTTTATGCGCATCATAGGCGGCGCCTTTAAGGTCCTTACCAGTCTTAGTCTGGGATCACACATTGCGTTTTCACCGCAGCGGCGAAACAGCAGCCGTTTCGCTGCATATCTGCTCGTCTACACAAATGCGGTAGAAACGCACATTCTCGGTCTTCATTCATTGTTGAACTGCCGAGTGTCGAGCATAAATAGCTGGGTTTATTAATAGGTTGAGCTATGTTAGTAAATCTGCAATACATACGTGCGCAAGTGTCGGTCTGCTCAAAGAGCCGATGAAAAGACGACGTTTGGTTTCATATAAATCGTCAGACGTGTGAAAGATTTACTACTTTTTTCAGTAATATACGGAAATACAAGTCAAAATTTTTCGAGTATTATCGGATGTCCATTTATTCGTTCGATGAGTTATTACAACTTGTGCAGACCTACATTACGAAACAGGACACACAATGGAGGTGTGCAAGTGCCGAGGAAAGACTGACACTCACTCTAAGGCAAGTTTACCAATACTTATTTCAATGTAAGAAAAGCAATGCACGTAGTGACCAGTGTAGTATAAATAAATTTACGTGTTTCACATTTTTGTTGCGTTACAGAAGACTGTAATCACCATTAGATTTTTTTGTCACAACCCCCTTCTCCCTTCTCTTGGCTGTACCACTGATTTTATATATATATATATATATATATATATATATATATATATATATATATATATATATATATATATATATATATATATATATATATATATAGGATGTTCCGGGAGTAGACGTAAATAAAGAGGCGGGTGATAGAAGGACCCAAGACCTACCAAATAATTGCCAAACTTGTATAATCCGATTCGCAACCGTTTAAAACTTTTGAATTTTTAAAGAGAATTTTGCTATACTCTACCCTGATCTAAGCATTTACTGATGGTTGAAAAAGTAATGGTCCATGTGGAACGACATTTGTACACACCAAAGGTGATTAGTCTCGTCACATTTAAAACCCCATTTAATGTCACTGAGAGTACAACTTCGTAGGGTAAAAAAAATCTTTTTCACAAAAGTAGTGTTTGGTTCTGAAAGATGCCTCTAGTTTGCACGAGGTAAATTGTTCACATAAATGATCACCTGCCATTGGAAAAACTGCCCCATGGTATGGCCAATTAATTAGTAAAAAACCAGTATTTTAAATTAACAAACGTCGAAGCCGTAAATATGAAAACATAATGTAATGCAGAATATTCACTCAATGTGAAATAAGCTATAAGGTTGAAAGTAGTATGTGAGTAAAATAATTAAATGTAGCTTTTTTAAAATAAAAATATTACACAATGTTTGAAAATATTAAATTATATTTTGAGTGTAATGTATTTAATTTGTGAGGATAAAATGAAATGTTATTAATAAAAGTGGTAATAGTGAGTTATTTCATTAAACTAAAATTGCATTTATTGAAATGGAAAGTTAAGATAAACGATTTACATTACCAGACACCCTTACGTAATCGCTGCTTCATATGCACAGAGACCGCGGTTATGTAGAGGCTAGTGCGCTCGCCTCCCATCATAACTAACTGTGTGTAATTCCTGAGTAGCCTCACAGGCAGATATTCGGCATTTTATTAATAATAACACATCTTTGCATACAGAATATTTGTTAATATGTGGTACGTTTAGGGTGTACAGTTGTGTACAATCACCAATATTTCTTGCAGCAGATCATAAGACACCCTAACAAACACGTATTTTCTAGTAGAGAAACAATGCAAGTTATCGATCCGAAGGAAAGAAAAGTAATGTAATTAAAGGCTGTAATACCCTTTCATTTACCACCCATTAAGGTGAATACTGTGAGCATGGAATAGTACTGGAACGGAAAACAGAGGTAAACAAAAGGCCCATCAAACCCCCATCCTCCCGATCAATCTTCATGTATTAGCCACAAGTCCCACATGCAGAAAATCTGCCTGTGAGGCTATTCAGGAATTACACCCAGTTCGTTATGATGGGAGAAGAGCGCACTAGCCTCTACATAACCACGGCCGTTGTGAATATGAAGCAGCAGCTACGTAAGTGTCCAGTGATGTAATTCGTTTATCTTAATTTTCTATTTCGATAATATCAATTTTGTTTAATGAAATAACTTACTTTTACCACTGTTATTAATAACATTTCATTTTATCCTCACAAATTAAATACATTACACTCAAAATACATTTTAATAATTTCTGACATTGTGTAATATTTTTGTTTTAAAAAGTTACATTTAATTGTTTTACTTACACACTACTTTCAACCTTATAGCTGATTTCACATTGTGTGAATATTGTGCATTACGTTATGTTTTCATAATTACTGCTTCGACGTTTGTTAATTATAAATACTGATATTTACTAATTAATTTTTCATACTATGGGGCAGTTTTTCCAATGGCGGGTGAACATTTGTGTGACCAATTGATATTTTTTTTACCTCGTGCAAACTAGAGGCGTCTTTCAGAACCAAACACAGACTTATTTTACCTCACGAAGCTGTACTCTCACATAAAATGTGTTTTTAAATATGACGACAGTAATGACCTTTGGTGTGTACAAATGTCGTTCCACATGGACCATTACTTTTTCAACCATCAGTAAATGCTTAACTCAGGATAGAGTATAGCTCAATTCTCTTTAAAAATTAATAACTTTTAGATTATTGCGAATCGGATTATATAAGTTTGGTTTATTTGGTAGGTCTTGGGTTTCTCTATCAACCCGTCTCTTTACTGACGTCTACTCCCAGAACATCCTTACATGAGATAAATATAGATATGTTCCTATCACGACCATCCTGCGTAAAAAAAAAAGTTTCAGTTGAGTTATGGGAGTGTTGTAGTTGTATACGTTTCAGTCTATTACAAACCAATACTTTATTGTACATACCTTCTTTTTTTAAACTGTTTGCAATAGGAATGTTAGAGCATCCACACAGACATACTTTTTCTTTTGTGTTCCATCAACCCAGATGTTATGGTATCTTATGCTGTAACATAACCTTGAGCAGCGCCCGAACAGTGGAAAATATCGTGCCCAAACCAAATTTGAACACACCTCCCATCCTTCCTCCGTCGATACCCCCCCCCCCCCTCCTTCCGGACACTAAACCCCCTTCTAACCCGGGAGGAGATGCTGTGACCGGAGGGTCATTTTTTTACTTCCAGCACGTTTTGGACTGTACAATCTAAACGGTTTTAGATATCGACTTGAAAATTGGTACATGTACTTTTCTTGGCGATATCTCGAACTGCATTTAATGGATTTTCGATTTTTTTTTTATTTTTATGGGGTGTTCCAACATTTCCACTTCGAAAATTTATTCGGATTTTCAATTTATTAGAAAGAACGGTGAAAGTTTAGTGGGTGAAGAGTTTTCGATGAAAATTATTTTTCCGATTTTGTTTAAAGGGGGCTCCAAATTTAGGGGCCTATAACTTTTGAACCGTTTGAGCTACATAGCTGGGTTCTAAAATATACACTAATTTAACGCATTTATATCAGTAATTAGCATTTTTTAGTACAAATAGAAAAAAAATTTAACACCTGTATTTACGCTCCAACATTAAATTTGTATTTATTATTATTATTATTATTATTATTATTATTATTATTATTTTCGCTTTCTGCGCGTTGAGTCTTGTAACTGTACCAAATTTCATTCATATATAAAATAGTTTAGAAGTTACGAATTTTTAAATGTTTTAAGGGGGTCCAAATATAAATGTCTATAACTTTCGAACTATTCGTGTCACAAAACTGAGCTTTTGGCAGGGGGTTTTCACGCACGCCCTCTTCACTAACTTTCTTACGTTTTTAAACGTAATGTATAAAATGAAGCGTCCTGACACACTACCTCACTCACTCATCAACGCACAGCCCAAACCGCTGGACCTAGAACCATGAAATTTTGAGGGAAGCTTCCACTTGCCCCGTAGGCGCCCACTAGAAATGGATTTTTTTTAAAATTCGATAATTAAGGGGTGAAAAGGGGTGAAATGTGTTTTCGAAGAATCCCTGGTATCTCATTAACCGGGAAAGCTATCACAATTTTTTTAACTTCATAATATTGCCCAAAGAAATGCATATTGGCGAATTTTCCGATTTTGCAAAATTTGAAAATTAAGGGGGTGAAAAACCGTAAAATGTTTTTTTAATAAATCAAATCATTTCAGATAGTGAGGTGATTTTTTCTTTAAAATTATGTTTTAGAAAATATCTAAAAAGCCTTTTTAGAGTTATTCAAAATTCGTCCTTGAAAGCTCTTAAAAAATAAATTGTGTTTTTAATTAATCCCATTTATTTCCTAAAATTGGTGAAAATATTGAAATGGTTTTTGCTTTAAAATAAATCTTACGTAAATATAAAAAAAAATTAATTCCAGGATTTTTTGAAATTCGTCCATGAAAGCTGTTAAAAAATTATAATGTGTTTTCAAATAATCATCTGTATCGCTTATACCAGTTGAGATATCGAGATTAATTTTTATAAGAATGAAGCTTATGTAAATATCTACAAATAAAATTCAGGATTTTATGAAATTCAAAAACTAAGGATGTGAAAAGCAGTAAAATGTTAGTCTCCCGATAAAAGAGAATGATCACGGTAGGTGTTCAGTTGAGTGTATTTGGAATACTGGCCGACAAGTGGCGGGTGTTTCACACTCAATTTCTTGTTGGTTCAGATTTTGTCGACATATTCGTCAAGACAGCCTGCATACTACACACCTTTGTTCGGAAACGGGACGACATAATTATGACGATGCAGAGACGTATCCTTTTGTGGATGTCAACTATTTCGGACCAGCTGAACGAGCTACAGGAAGTGAAGTACGGGACACTTCCCGACTGACTACTTCATGTGTGTTGGTGCTGTTCCTTTTCAAATCCATCATTTGTGGTAAAAAAAAAACTGTATTGCTAAGCAAACCCTATGCCACACGTAGGTTGTGTAGAAATTATTTACACATTTCATGTACAATAAATTGACTGGCAACAATGCACAAAATGACAGTGATTAATATTTGAGAAATAATTGGTACTATTTGTGTTACATTTATTAATTTAAGGCTTTGAACTGAGTAATAGTGGATAGAAAAATTTTAACTTAGAATTTTTCATACTTTTCCCTTACTTTATTCTCTCCTTTCATCCTCTGTCTTCTCGTTCCAGTTCTCAATAGCTATGCCAACGCAGTCCCATTATCTTACTTTGCAGTGTTTATCTTTGTAGTCTTTATTAGATTTCTCCCACAAACAAGCATACTCTTGCACACATTGCGTGAACTTATCAACATGCGGCCGTACCGCACTGTGTGGGGCGCGCGTTAGTAGACCTTAAGTCACTAGCCCTAAAATTATTCGCTCTCGAAACCGTCAGTAATCCTAAAGTCACTAGCCCTAAAGTCAGTAGCCCTAAAGTCACTAGCCCTAACGTCAGTAGCCCTAAAGTCACTAGCCCTAAAGTCAGTAGCCCTAAAGTCACTAGCCCTAAAATTTTTCGCTCTCGAAACCGTCAGTAATCCTAAAGTCACTAGCCCTAACGTCAGTAGCCCTAAAGTCACTAGCCCTAAAGTCAGTAGCCCTAAAGTCACTAGCCCTTAAGTCAGTAGCCCTAAAGTCAGTAGCCCTAAAGTCAGTAGCCCTAAAGTCAGTAGCCCTAAAGTCAGTAGCCCTAAAGTCAGTAGCCCTAAAGTCAGTAGCCCTAAAGTCAGTAGCCCTAAAGTCAGTAGCCCTAAAGTCAGTAGCCCTAAAGTCAGTAGCCCTAAAGTCACTAGCCCTAAAATTATTTTAGGGCTAGTGACTTTAAGGATAGTGATTTTAGGGCTACTCACTGTGTGGACGCTCCAATTTAACTGTAGCTGTTGCTCTCGATTTGCGGCAGTGCCGTAGTGCGGAGCGCCGCAGCATGCTGCGATCGCTCTCGGCGAGGTGCATACGCGCCGCACTGTGTAGACGCTCAAATTTAAACCAATGTGTTTCACTGCTGCGGCGGAAACGCTGCGGCGAAACCGCAATGTGTGGTCCCAGGCTTAGGTAGTGCAGTTCTTCGTCAGCTAGACACGTATGTGAGTGAAGTTTGCGTAGGAATAACATAACATAGAACCTTACACCTAACCATTTTAAATTTATTTTATAGCGAACGAAAAATGCGAAAATTGATCTTTTTTTAAGGTAAGAATATCTTAATAGCTAACGTGAATAAATGTGTCACAGAATCGAAGTAGGACTGATGTTCGAAACAAGGGCTATTACTACAGACTGAAAACGTTATTTTTTAAAGTAAGTTCCTCAAATTATATGCTTAGGAGGAGAGGGTGGAGGGGGAGGAAGGGAGAGAGAGAGAGAGAGAGAGAGAGAGAGGGAGAGAGAGAGGAAAGAGAAGTAAAAAAATATGATCATGTAAAAATGAAGGCCTTCGGTCTTGGTGTTAAAAAAATAAGCTGGATTGGAATCTAATTTCGCGGTCTCAGTACTGGACAGCTATTGAAAGCATGTCGCCGGAAGCGCGTAGATTCCGTCGATTAATGGGCGGTCAGTGTAAGACGTTTCTACCCCTCCTCCTCCTTTTTTTTTTTTTTTTGGAGTGTCTGTTTGGTGCCATTCCGAAGTGAATTTCGTCACTAACAACCACCTAGCAGAGATTTTTTTATGCGTTGTACAATTCCATGACTTCAAATGGAGACCTTGAAATTTTATGGGTGGAAAGTTTTCAGCTAGGTTCATTTCAGTGCATGCCTCTGGACAAATTTCACATATACTTATTAGGAATAACACAGCCATGCGAAAAGAAGCCGTAGTTCCGCCTCAGAGTTACATTTGCTTTTAGCGGATCAATATTAGGAAGAAATGCGGATTTCAATCGCAACGCACTACAGTTAAAATAGGCGATGCTGTTATGTATATTATACGCTGTATAAGTCGAGCGATCCGCATCTCGCACAGTGACTTTAAAATGAAATAGTGAACCTTATTTACTGTAACGTACAATAGATAAACTAGAGAGTTGTGACAGTAGAGTCTGCGGCAGGGGCGGTTGAGTGTGTATAAGCATTACTTGTTTCATACAGTTGCGCTTGCAATTTTTTTGTGCAGAGCCAGTAATACATATTTTCATACAAGGTCATCAGATTAATAGAAATGAGATCTTGGCTGAAATATATTTACGAATAAAATCATCAAGATTATTTTATGAAAATAAGAATAAAAATGTTTAATTGTATGGCATAGTTTTATCACGGGTCTATGAGCTCGGACTTATTGTGGAATACGAATTTTCGGTGTAATAATAGTAATGAGGACAAATTTTAATACGAATATATGTCAACAAAAAGATCACACATTATAACTGTACTCTGTCCGTAGTAAGTACTCGAATGAAATATTTTAAGTATACCGTGAATATGTTTTTAATAAACAAATTTATTCTGTACACAAATCGTGAATGTATTTTTTTTTTCATGTAACTGGTTCAAGATCAGCCTGCTTAAATAAATAAATTTGACTGAATCTTATTTAATTGGAATTTCATACCAGTTTTAGTTGATTGTTGAACGAAAAAAAAAAGAACAATACTGTAATTAGTTTTGGGTTTCGAAAAATCGTTTAGTACTTAAATGTTTATTTTATTTTGCATTTAGAGTCTATGCTGCTTGTGTCTCTGTTAGCCAAGGTTTACATAAATACATTTTAAGGGGTTTGTGGGAGGGGGGTATGGTTGAAAACAGTAATATTTGAAATATAAAATTATATACAAATGTGTTTCAAAATGACATTAAAATTTTGTCGATACTATAAGAAAAACTAACCAAACTGAGCACCTAACGACGAAATACTGTTTAATTACCAAACATGAATTTTCAAGTCAAGTAGCCAATTGTACGCCGAGTTGTAAGGATGATGTGACACGCGCAGGTACGTATGCAGGAAGGTTTCCATTAAACTAATCCTTCAGTGGAAAGGAAACTTAAGAGTGCATGGTATATAATTCAGCGCTAAAAGCATCAGTTTAGAATTGTAGGTTTCTCGAAGCCAATTAAAAAAAACAGCAATCCCAAACAAAAGTTTTTTCCAACTTTCTGAGAAAATTATCCTCGAGTAACGTATATCTGAAGATCTGAAAAACTATCTCTGACGCCGAAGTTTCGTAAATTTAATTGCGGTGCAAATGCATCATTCCATGTAAACGTTTGCTAATAAAGTTCGCAAATATAACTATCAAAGATTGTTGTTTTACAGTTTTTTCTGTATTGTCTTTCAAAAAGTGTAGATCTCAACTGTAGAGCTCAGCGCTTATTTATCTACAAAGCCCTCTTAAAGTCTTGAGCGCAGAAACACGCAGCACGCTCTAGGCATTGCTCGAAGACCCAGCCAGATCGTGTTAATTCACAAAATGTGTTGAGCTCACTTGCTTACGATTAGAGTCATGTATGTGTCCGTCTTGCAGGTCTATCAGCAGTCGTAGGCAACACCGATAAGAACAGCCTGCCACTTCGCTGTCAACATGGCCACTTCCGCCTTCCAGACGAGCGCCAACCAACGATAGTACATCAGTGGACTGTCTGTGTGTTTTTTATAATCTCTTCAATGTTTTCAGAAAATACAGTGTCTGTTGTTAGTTTATTACTATCTAGCCTTCTATCATGAGAAATACACGTATGACGCTTCAAACTTGTTGTACTAGTGTGGCAACCCTCGCAGCTTTTAAATATTTCCTCACTAAATTTAGGGTGTGAGAGTACCTTATTGAATTAGTCAACTCTCTTACCATCAGCCTCGACGAAACGTTTTCCACACGAATATATATATATATATATATATATATATATATATATATTGGTCTAATTTGTAACGTCATATAAGATGATAAAATATTCAACCTATTCCGTTTAACTGACTATGGGAAGCATGTAACACTGGAATTCTAAAATGTCAGTATTTGATGTTCAAAAGTTGAAAGTGAAAGCACAGTCCTATACCTAAAGAACGGTTTTAAACCAGTATATATACGCAGCTATTTAAACCGACGTACGTTCTCTATTCCACCACTATTAGAAGTAAATTTAACGTCTGTGAGTCCGGTTTCATTAAATTTGGCAAAAGGGTATGAGACAAAACCTGAAATTTATTATTCAAATAAAAACATTCCTATTGTAACACCTACACTAAGCGTATTAAAATTATTAGAACCAAAACTTACCTGAAGACAGTCTCTTGCAGATGCACATAGGTTGTTAAATTGAACAGCTTCATACTTAACTTTATGTTTAATACATTCTGTATATATACACATCCTGTATATATATATATATATATATATACATCTTATGTAAATATAAATAAATAAATATATATATATCTTATATATATACATATACATCTAATATAAATATAATATATATATATATATGTACACACACAATTTAGGTTGTACGAAAATTAAGAACCCAAACTCCGAGAGGCAATTCCTCGAGAAAATCTAAGTAGACATTATATGAGACACTTTAAAGGCAGGTGAATATCAAGTCCTCGAAATTCGAGTTCAAAATAAGTATTTTGTCAAAATATCAAAAACTGTTAGGAGTAAAATTACAATTTACAATTCGGTTGGTTATATTTAGTGTTCTTGAGATCTTTAAATCTGTGAAAAATTCAACCTTCAAAGCTTCGCCTTACATGAAAATAATAGGGGTGACCACTCTAATACTGCATAAAAGTACTTTGCTGTCAGGTATTGTCAACATTTGTTGTTGTCGATTTTAGCAGTACATCGTAAGGAACAAAAAATTTCATTTTGTTTTAAGCGCCTAGACTGAACCGTTTACCAGGAAAATGCACACAGCTGCTGATGTGACAATAATGTGACATCTGGTACGTAGGGAAAAAATAGTATTTCCGCCAAAGAATTATTAGTTTGGTTATGCGCCGTGCTGTCAGGAAAATGCAACATGTAGGGCAGTTTTTTAAAAGCATGTCACAAAATCCAGACAAATAACAAACTTAAAAAATGTAAGCGAGACTCGATAAATTTGCCAAGTTTGATTTTGCTGACAAAATGTTAGTTTTATTTGGAGAAAAATCAGCGCGGATTTATAAACATCATTAAATCATCTAATTAAATTGTAAAATAATTTGAAAGCGTTTTCAATTGATTTATTTTCGATGTGCTATGAAGAGATGATTTTGCGACCATTGCTTTTTTTTTTTTTTTTTTTTTTTTTTTTTTTTTTTTTTTTTTTTTTTTTTTTTTTTTTTTTTTTTTTTTTTTTTGTTATCATAGTACTCCGTCTCTGTCATTCAGTGAAATAAATAAATAAAATAGTTTAAAAACGATTTTAATTCTTTCTTAGTATACTTAAAGGAATATTATGTTGTTTATAAAACCCAAGAATTTTTATTTTCCAGAAAAAAAACTATTATTTAAAATGCTGCGAAACCAGATTTGTTATGAAATTTATTGAGTCAGTCTAAGATCTTCAAAGTTTACACGAATGGCTTTTGCGATGTGCTTTTAAAAAACTGCGTTACGGGATGAATTTTTCTTACAATACGGTACATGTACTAAACAAATTTCTTGGTGGAAGTATCACTTTTTGCCTACGTACAAGGCGTTGCGTTGATGTCACAGCAACAGCTGCGTGCATTTTTGTTGTTGTTGATTCATTATAGGCGTTTGCAAAAGAGGACCTTTCTTGTTCCTCACGGTGTGCTGCTCGAAAAGTAATATCAAATGTTCACGAAACCTGAGAGCAAAGTAATTTTATGCAATAAGAGGGTGGCCACCCATATTATTATCATGAGAGAGGGGGTATGAAGGTTGAGTTTTTCACATATTTAAGATCTCAATAACACTTATCACCAATAGAATAGTAATTTAATTCTTTACAGTTTATGATATTTTGACAAAATATTATTTTTAAACTCGAATTTTAAGGGCTCATTCTTCCCTTAATCTTCACTTGTCTCGAAAGTGTCTTATAATATGTCTGCATACTTCGTCATGAGGAACCTTCCGGAGTTTGGGCTGTTAATTTCCTTACATTATACAAACACAAACACACACACACACACACACACACACACACACACACATATATATATATATATATATATATATATATATATATATCCGTCTTCCAAAACTGATTGTAATTTTAGTGCGGCGTATCATACTTACTGCGTTTCGTATGTTTGAAGGAAACATTGTACGAAAACTTTACCCTGTAAAAATAAAGACTTCGGCGTGGCAAATCTGTTTCTCTTTGTTCTAAGAAAAGACGAAACTTGAAAAGTAATTCTAGCATAACATATTCTCACCTCGTGAATGCAACCGAATTCCAATACGAATTTATTTGTAGAGAATCTAAAATATATGCTTCAATAAATGGTTTCGTAATAAAAAATGTATCTGTGTATCGTTTGTTTTCTATATAATGGACAGCTTAGTACACAACGGATTAGAAACGTGTATAAATCATATCACATGTGAAAGGATGATACTTTTAAAATGGTAGCGTCTTACTCCTTCCGCAAAATATCTGAACGTAAAAAACATTCACCAACTTTAAAAAAAAAAATGAAGTTATGCTTGTAACATACACATAATGTCTATGCACAGATATTGCTTAGAATTTTATTATGTCTTTGACATTCAGGTAATGTAAATATTTAAATAAGTAATTGTGCTATGGTAGTAATATTTATCTGTGACTAGTGTTAATTTAAATTTTTATGTTTGTTGAATGTATGGTATATCTTCAGGAAATGTTTTTAATAATCATAAAAATTTGTAAAGGCTCTTACTAGGAAAAACGTAATTTAATTTAAAAATCAGGTCATTTGCAGACCACGCATTTATCGGTTTTTGCTAGTAGAAAGAATAACTTACATTTTTCACTGCGTTTTTCGAAGCAGAATTTTTGCCTTCAATTTGGAATCAACAAGAAAGAAAATTTTTTTTATATAGAACGTCGAAGGGAAGAAAAATGGAAGAAAAAATCTACACAGAGGTCCGGCTACGAAGACTTTCTCGAGAAAGACTATGCCTCGAGACGATTTTTTTGCCTTATAATTCCTTTTGAAGAGAATCTACGAGACCTGGCGCTGCATTTGTTCCTGTTGGAAAGCAGCGGGGAAATTTTTTCTACGACTGAAGAGTAGAAGAAATCCAGGCCTTCTCGTTTCCGTCTTCCAGGAAATATGTTGGGCGAACCCTAGCCTGGCATTACCTCTTACTGGCCAACTGGGAGAAGAATTTTACGACGAGGGGTACCACGCTTCCCTTGATACCAATATCCTTTTAAAATTTCGAAACTCAGGAGAGTTTTCGAAATTTCTTCCTTTACGGTGGAGATTTCAACGGTAAGCAGTCCCAGCCCTCCCGCAACGACAAGAAAAAAAATTCCAAGCCATGAAATAGTTACAGAAAATGTGGACAACTCTGCTTAAATTTAAATTTTGAGGATATTTTTTTTTAAAGTTGTGCAAAATTTTAACCCCATGAATACTCTGGATAAGATGTCTCAAGCTAAATCCTCACAATTTTCGCAGTATTTCTTAAAAATGAACAGAATAATTACTCTAAATTATATTGCCACAAAGCAAAGAAGTTTGAAAGAAACGTTACCCTACTATTTTACCTAATATTGTGGAGGAAATAATTAAATGTATATTTTTCTTTGACTCATCACATTGAACTAACATCCAACGTTTAGTTTTCAATTTTATTCTAATACAATTTCTCAATCTAGTAAGAATCTAGGAAAGCAAATATTTAATTAGTACTCAAATTTGTTTCCATTTCTTAAGTTATAGTCTCTCATAAATTGCAACGTCACTGATTGTTCTTTTTTTTTTTTTTTTTTTTTTTTTTTTTTTTTTTTTTTTTTTTTTTTTTTTTTTTTTTTTTTTTTTTTTTTTTACAATAATGCGTTACGGAATCTTATTGATGATCCAATTTATGTTTCTTTATGAGCCCTACTAATATTATTTTAATGTTATATGTAATAAATTTGTTTTTTTTTTTCACACCACTTGTTTTCTCTCAGTGTATCATAATTGTTTCAATTAAATTTATTTTACCAAGTCATACAACCCAGGGTTCATACACTAGTAAAATAATTGGTAAGCTGTATCTGCCCAAGTTAAAGTTTTTATTTGGAGATATTACAGAGAGTAAAAGTGGAGAGAGTAAGGTTATGTTACATGCTATAGAATAAAATAGATCTGATCCAGATTTCTCATGTGTTATTATTTAAACATATTAGCAGAACTTGTATTTAATTTAATGCAATCTGAGGACACTTACGATGTCAGAATTATAATTGCAGAAACTTTGGTTTGTAATCCCAGGCAGCAGAAGGACAATTTTTATGCAAATATATGTTGCAACTTTATACAGAATTTGATATAGTTCACTTTTTATGTGTTTGATTTTCAGGAGAAACTAACAGGAAATGTTGGAAAACAAATATACATCACCGTAGCCATCTCTAGTGGAAAGTGGTTTTCTTTGCTGCGGCAATGCTGCAAGCGCTGATCAAGTGGTACTACGGCGACATGTTGGATTCGCATTCGGGAGGATCCTGGTTAGATTTCCGGACCAGCCGTTCTGATTTCGGCTATCCCTGGTTTCCTGAAATCGCTTCAGGTGAATACTGTGGTGGTTCCTTAATAAAAGCGATGGCCAATTCCTCTTACAGGCTGGGGGCCTATGCTCCAGTTTTCAGTCGCGTGCGAGTTGGAAGCCGAGTGGTCTTTGTCAGGGCATGGAGATTGTTTTATCATTTGGTTTCTCAGTATTTAACATTATAAGAGAAAAAAATTTTTCGCCATGTCCTAAAATACACCACTCGGCTACTAACTCTCATGCGACTGAAAACTTGAGCATAAGCCCCCAGTACTCGTATAAAATACTGTGTAACCGTCACTAACGACCTCGTTGTCAATGAGAAATCGACATTAAATGAGAAAAAAATCCTGTACGCAAGGATTGTGTAATTAGCGCTCCGCGTTTGCTCACGGTAATACCTTTCCCTGGTTCGTCTGTCGTGCCTAAATACAGACGAACCACGGGAAGCCATACTCGAGGTGGACTGCGAAGCTGCGGTAATGTGACCCGTTATGGCTGACCAGGAATACAACCAAGAACACTTATTACTGTGATCACTCACTGCTACTGACAAGTATTTGCATGTCGTTGAGACTCACGATAAAAATCGTCTGAGTCTGTGCATGTAAACATAGCACTCAACAAGTTATAATTTTTCTCCAACAAAAAACCACGGTACTGTACGTGTTATGCCTACTGAAGTCTGTGTACATAAATTATGGCTAGAAATTATGTATAATCTGATACTGGTATTTGAAGCGTACAACCCGACCTTTTTCCTGTGTACTCGTTGAGATTAATGGGTATTTGAAATTATTAAAATTAAACACGCCCTCGAAAATCATACTTCTTGTATTCTTTCCAGAAGTAGGAATTCACACTGATATTGGGTGATACTTCCTACTCTCACAGAGCGAACTTATCTTAGGTCTTGCATTGCGTGGTATGCATGCATCAGATCCTGGTAACAGGTCCTCAAGAGGCGCTTGTTTTAAGGGCCCCGCCTATCACACGCTACAAAATGCTTTGTGATGTGCGGGGAAATACGGTTTTTTAATAAACTATTTCACATGTGCCTGTTGCACCAATGAAAGAACGGAATGTCATATTTAAGACACCGCGATGATGAAAAACACTGGTTCGAAGCCCTCCGACGCAGTGGCGTACAAAAAGGGGTAGTGGCGGGGGCGGTCCGCCTCTTGTACCACTCCATACTGGGCGTCACTTTATCATTTACTTAGAAAGAGATAAAATACGAATATATGCTTACGGCAGTACAAAAAAAAAAGGTTAGTATAAGTAAACACGATATAATAGGTATTTACTTTACAGTTGTTAAAATTGGATTCCAAAATTATTTGATCTTACAGAATAGTTTATTAATTAAAACCATTACATTTGATTGCAGCACAATTCAGCATGCTAAAATAGATAAGAGCTAAAATCTCTTATAAGAAAATTTTTTGAAATGTTTTGTAGTGTACTATGTGATGATGTTATTGCCGTAGTTGTGTGCAGCAGTGTGGCTCGGCGTCACATCGCAGCTGTCCAAGTCTTGCACTGTTGCTAATGGCAGTTTGCAGTAAGACTGGAATTCAGTTAAGTTGAGAAATCTACTACATATGTATGCTACTTCAGCTGCTACGGTTATGTTTAATTTTTTTAATTGAGAATAACTTTTCAATGTAAAATAAGGAAATTAATATATGTGTGTGTGTGTAATATCGCACTCTTAAAACCCACTGGCTATTTTATAAATCTAACTCAATGTTCTCGTTAGGTAAACTAAATAATTATGAAAATACGCGTACATGTAGCCACCTTGATCAAGTGAATGTTTAGAGTTATTATGAACTGCATTTACCTAAACATTTTAGGAAGAAAATTTTTGTTTCTAAAAACAAAGAGATGAAACAGATAGTAAAAATGAAATGAAGGGAAACTAAGGAAACTTTTATCTGGTCTAAACTTCTAGCATTTTAAAGCCAGTAAACAAACATTACCGGTACCTGAATACACTTTTGATACTTTTCAGAATTGCCCACACATTTACTGTAACAGAACTGCAAGATAACACTAGTCTAATCCCAAACAACGTGGTCAAGAAGCATGTACACCAAATGAGTGAGCTATACTGCGTATTTTTTTAAACCAAACCATCTCGCATATTCACAATCTGTTTTACAACGAAATTTACACCTCAGACTAGTCTGTATCACAAATTTCAAGAAACAATGCATTAGCAAACACTGTTGAATATCTTTAACACAAACATTTTCAAACTGCAGCACTTCCGTTTCTACTGCAGCATTTGCATAAAACTAGAGCGTCGTCTTCGCTTTGAAAATATTCTGAAGTTTGTTGAAATATGACTATAGCTTTTGTGTGTGAATTTGTTATATTCCATAAATTAAAAAACTTGCACTGATCACACTTACCAACACATTTTCAGAGTAAAGCTGTAGTAATAGGGTAATTGAATTTGCAGGTTAAGGAATACGTAAATATAATGGACATATTTCGACACATGTAAAAATACTTTATAGCGAAATTTTGAAAACGTCAGCAACTTTTATGGAAAAATCGTACTTATTAAATGTTTAAAAAAATATATAATTTGAAGGTACCGTACTAAGCATGTGAAGGTAAATGGTGTTGCACTTTACTAGCCAATATATATCGTAATTCTGTGGTATTTTGGTAAAGTTGTAAATCTCGAAAAACCGCGAAAATAGAGTGAAGTATGTGAACACATTAGGGCCTTCACATGATATTTTCTAAGTCTGAGTTAGAGGATATAATTCTAACTGTTAAGGGAAGGGAAACAATGAAATGTGTACTGAAATATGTCATTATGCTCCATGTGTCTTCAAACTTTCCTTAAAAATTTATTTAAAACACAATTTTTCGACTTATCCCACTTTACCAAAACATCACAATCATTTATGTCACAGAAAATAATTTTACTCTTGAAACTGCGAGTTCGGCACATGCTATTACAACAAATTTAATTGCTCGTAATTAATCTTTTAATAACCGTTCGGCATACAAGTAATATAGTAATCCCTCCATATTCGCAATTGTTAGGTTCATCGTTGATCCGGCGAATTAAGAAATCGCGAATACCGATACCAGAAACATGTAGAAAATAAGAAAAGGATAGATACACAAGCGCTTACTTCACCACATTTTAGATGAAAATTATGTACCACGTAAGTTGCTAATAATGTGTTTTATATGAACATCAACATGTTGTCTTATCATAAAAAATAAATTAAATTGCCATAATACATAACATACATTGAAAAAGTACACAAACAGGCTATACTTAAAAAGGGTTTTGAAGGTGGAGATATGTTCTGTAAAAGGGTACGATAATCCACTTACGTCGGTAAAGTCTTGACTCATCCAAATCTGTTCACCTTCTTCTTTCTATCTCGTTTACACGCGCATGCACACTCACATAAACAAGAAACTCACAGGTTTTGGAACGAGTAAATTATAGTGCAGTAAATGTGCAGAGATAATACTCACTCAACGACAGCTGATGACTGTATAACTTAGAAGTTTTAAATTTTTAATATGTTTAGTAAGGCAAAGTGAGGTTCCTTTGCACAATTTTGGGGTAGAATTGCATCCCAAATTTTGGTTTGAAGTAAAGGATCGCAGCCTCTGAGATTGATTAAGACTTCATTATTTTCTCATTTATAAGTAACACTAAAGAATGCTTTACAGGTAATGGTATCCTGAAATTTTTAAACAGGTTAAATTTTATACGGTGGCTCAATACTACCCAGGGTGGCGCAGGTAACCTTCATTTAGAGTACTTACAGTGTAAAAAGCATAATTTAGAAGAAGAATTGTTCAAAAATAGCAAACTAATAAGTTGTACTATAAACTGTGGAAGGATAAATTGAAGAAGAAGCAGAAAACTGCAATGTTTCTGAAATTTCTGAAGCATAGCAGTAGAAATACAAGTACAAATAAAGGAGAGCTCCTTCAAAATATGTAGACATTTCAACACAGATTAGAGGAGCGATTATGGTGAACAAATTACGCTCTAATCTTTGCGCTCTCGAAAGGGCGACGGTGAGAAGGAACTACAATACTACAGTACGTGATTCGCTTGCTGTTTGGTGGCTTGGCGTAGCGAACGTAACGAACCAACAACACTGTAAATGATAGTAGACTGGGTTTTAATACCAGGTATTAATACGTCTCGTAGATTAACCTCAGTGTTATGTTGGCAGCAATTAATGTCAGTGCACGTACATTGTCTGCGTGTATGTTGCCATGAGAAGTATAGGTCCATGACTTGTGGCGGAGGTTGTATATCGTTCCCTTCTCAGCCATATTTTAAGCGGTCGAAGGAGCTAATTTTAAAACGTATATGATTTTGCAATAAAATTACAGTATTAATTTTTTCTTTAAGTACATGAAACCCTATCTTGAATTAACTGCCCCAAATAATCTTACTATTTGTAACTGAATAATAAATAGTGGCTTTGTATTTAAATTCTGCTTTAGTTGCGAAGTTTAACTGTGTCGTCCACAAATATGTTCAGTTTAAATACGTGTAGATACGTTAAAACATCAAACCTACCCAGGTACCTGTTTAAAACCAACTCAACGCACGAAAATATGATACGGCTCGTATGCGGAATATTTATTTACCCTTCCATGGCTTTTAAGGCATTTGTTGAATTCAGCATTTATGCACATGCAAATTAATGTTGCTGAAAGCACGCCCAGCGCCTATTGATTCTTTACATAAATACACAAGTGTTATTAAATGAATCCTTGAAGTTCGCCGCTTGTAAAAAGTTACATCAACTATGCTGACCCTGCCTCGTATGGAAAGTTACTCCAAGGTTTCTTTTAATTTGCATGGCATTAATGAGCGAATCGTAATGAATAAAGTGCAAGCCGATTCTATGCAAAACCGAACCTATTAATACGCGTATCGTTAGCACTTCCGCGATGTAAAGTTACGGGCAGTGACGTAAATTAAAAGCACTATCGCCCTTGCACGCGGCATTCGTTTTTTTTTTTTTTTACTCATTACACTGTGAGAAACTAAGGCGAAAGGATAGTCACTCTCCAGTGACAACAGATAGATGTAAATCTCTACGATTGTTTATGATTGTTTGTCTTTAGGCCAACGTTCACTTTATGTCGTTTTGACTGTTAATGGAAAACATCGAAATAAGTCTTTGGATTCGTTGCTGGTCGTAATGTAACTGCATAAATATTTTATACGTGTACAGTAACTATTTTGTCTACAATTACAAAGGCAGCAGATTTGAAGAACTGTAGTTGGTCTGTGTTTTTGTGAAAATGCAACATTTAGGTTGGTGGAATTGAAATAGATTTACACATAAGAACATGTGTAGTGTAAATCTTATTCTTCATGTGTACAAAAATTACACAGTAGGCCTAGTGTTACGTTTATAAACTCAAACACACTGAAACGCAGCCTATATAACGTACGTTGACAGTCTTACTAGCAGAGCGAGTCTGACCACCCTAGAACACAGAATTCATAACCTCCCACCGCCTTGAGCTTAAAGTAAGGTGTCACTGATTTAAACTTCAACGATGCTCGTCTCGTTAAACACATTAACAGCTGCTAAGTATAGCCACTGACAATTTTTGCAATTTTTTGCTAGTTCGTTTTTTAAGATAATAACTTATTTTACTGATTGATGTGTATAAAATTAAAAATATACAAATATTATAATGTCCAAGCATATGTCGGCTGCTCATCAGTTACTCGTTGCCAGAGGTGTACACAATATAGGTACGAGCATGTAGCTTTTGTTGTTTTATTTTTGGTCTGACAATGTGACAGATTGTGATGCGAATACAAAAAGCGACTCAAACATAATGCGTTTTAATTATAGCTAGCTAAGAAAATACACGCACGAGTATTTCTTCATGTCTGTAAAAATAAGGATCTCCTGTAGCTCTGTAAAGAGTCTTTCTTTAAGTACACTTCTGGGTGTGTAAACAAAAGCTTTTAATTTAGTAATAATTTTCCGTTTTTTTTTTTAATGAAAATTATTTTTAAGCCCAACTTTTGCGAATGTTTCCTAGCCTTAGAAGTTGTTTGCGGACATTAGTCAATTGGTATTTTTGCAATGATCTTTCAGAAGTTATCACAATAATCATCCTAAAAAGTTTGTGACGAAAGTTACGAAACATTCTGTATAATTTAAGAGTTACGACAGTATGATTTTCTTAATTTAGTAAGTTTGTATAATTTCAATAATAATATTATTTTATAAAATATACATCTATCTAAATTATTATGCTGTTAAATTTTGTAAAACTATTTATTTACATAACCGCATACGTATCTATAGCTCTCTGATGTTAACCATCAAAGATCACGACACGTGATCAAAAGTTTACGAATCCTTCCAGAATTTCTTGTTTCAGTGTAATGGACAAAAAACTATGATGCTTTTTAAACTGGAGATAAATGCAGTGTTAATAATACCGAAATTTATTTGGGACATTATTTTTAAAAATTTATCAATAGTGTGGCAAATTAACGGACGCAAAACGTTTATCGATTTCAATCGAATAATAGCAATTATGTTGATTTTACGTCTTACAAAATATGTTCTTTTCTTTTTAAATAACATAATGAATCAATAAAAGTTTCAAATGTTCTGAATTCGTGGCAAGCTGCTGGGCGTCGTGTCTATTCAAGGATGCGCGATTCACGTCAGGCTTTAGAGAATTACTGGATGTCACCGATTATACAGCCCATCAAAATTCTGATTTAGAGATTTAAACTAGTGATCTCGCGAATATCACACCCGCCGGTCTCTGCGTCGCTGGACGGTGTTCTTAATTAAAAGATTCAATCCAAAATCACAATCGCGCTCGTTTAGCTGGCGACCTCGTGAACCTATGTCCGCCTCGCTCTCGGCAGTTAGCGACCAAGTTAATCAAGAATCACAAATAATCCGGGTTCACGGAACACTCAATGGACACCACGACCGTCTCTTTCGAAGTTTCGGGTCAGGGTCTCTGGCAAATAATCGCAATTAATCCATATTCACGGGACACACCGCGGACAACATCACGATGACCCCCTTACTCGGCGGGTCAGGCCGGAGTCCCTCTAAAAACACGAGTTTTCCGCGCACCACGACGCGATGCCGCTTGAAAATCCAATAGCCAATCCCCGAGCTGCTTCCTGGCTATAGCTACACCTCCTTGCAACGAGTCCTTAGCTATCCCGGCCACTTTGCCGTTTATTTATACTTATTTTCTTTCTTCAATATTACGTTGGCTTACTTCTAGAACCTCGTATGTCCAGATTTTCCTAATTTTGTATTCCAGGTGAATTTGGTGCTAATTTTCATGGCGCTTCTAGTGTTAAAATCTGCTAAATCTACTATGCGTTAGCCTTATTCTATGCCTAAATAAAAAAAACGCCGTACTTATGGTGTAGCATGAATACGAATATTTTCTTTTTGCTCTCATGTAAAATTTGCTGAACTAGACTTACGAGGTTTTAGGAGTAAGCCAACGAAAAATAACACAAAATTTTTGTTATTTATACATCGCTGTTAATGAATAAACATATATTTACATCAACCCTGTAACATTAATTGCTAACCGGAATTCCAAACGATGCTAACTCCAAACTGTAAGAAATATCTATAAAATGTCATATCTTATTCATGTGCATTTATATCTATCTTGAATTGGTTACTATTCTCCGCTCACTCTTACATGAGTTTTAGAATAAGCAAAGCAAATTATAAACAAACATGTCCATTGGCTGCCGACCGCCGTGCATTATGGTCTTGCATAAGAAACAGATATTTGTTATCTGTCGTGTACGTGTAAATTTAATTTAAGAAAGTTTTAATAACAAATATATAGTATTTACAGGCGTTGCAAACACAATCTACGATGCTATATGTAAATTACTATAACTATGGTTAGCGGACGAAACGTCCGTACAGTTGATTCACTATTTAAGGGGCTTCTGTACCGCTTGTCAGAACTTGGAAAACAACTACCTCTTCTCAATCATCTTAAAAACGAACTATTCAAGATATAGCAAAATTCTTTTTTACGTTAAGGGAAAAAATATGGTTTGTTGTACGTAATGATTTGAATTTCACATGTCGCCATGTCAAATACCTTTAAAAAAATGTTCAAAACACTATATTTGGCGTCTCATTTCTTGTTTCCTTAACAGGAACCTTGATTTCTTACTTCACTAGGACTAAAGAGCAAAATTTTCTAAATGAATTGGTGTCATAAAAGTCTGTGCTTACAGAATTGAATTTCCGTGTAATTGTTTGTGAAAATGGTGAATTTTTGCGCGACCAGTGTCTGCTTCGTGCTGCCTGCAAGGAACGACGGTTAAAACACGTCGAGCGCGCGGATAAGGCCGTGCGAGGAGGGGATGGCATGTGCGTGAAGCCGCAGGAGGGGAACTTATTTATCTGTGTTCTGCCGGCGCGTAGCTGAGACTGTCGTCTTGGGGACTGGAGATAGCGATAACCGAGTGTCATGCAGAGCGCCAGCATGTTTGGAACTCTTCTGCACACCACGT
>PNEQ01108266.1:0-28049 GCA_003012365.1 Medauroidea extradentata
AGTCGACACTGGAGCATGTGTTTGACAGTCTGAACTACTTCACAGTCACACTTGACATCCTCTGTGTAGGAGACTGGACACAGTCGACACTGGAGCATGTGTTTGACAGTCTGAACTACTTCACAGTCACACTTGACATCCTCTGTGTAGGAGACTGGACACAGTCGACACTGGAGCATGTGTTTGACAGTCTGAACTATTCCACAGTTACACTTGACATCCTCTGTGTAGGAGATTGGACACAGTCGACACTGGAGCATGTGTTTGACAGTCTGAACTACTTCACAGTCACACTTGACATCCTCTGTGTAGGAGACTGGACACAGTCGACACTGGAGCATGTGTTTGACAGTCTGAACTATTCCAACGTAACACATAACATCCACTTCTACAGTAGCCCCATCTTGAAAGGCTGATTCTGTACGTTCTCATTCCTGATATCGGCCTATTGTCAGCCATCCCTTGTCATGTACAGGAGGTAGTGTTTCAGATATCCTATTTTCAACCACTGGGGAATGGTGCTTTATCTTTACACCATTTACGGTTACATATTTAATGCACAATGTACATACACGATTTCCCGGGAGGAAAGGGTAATATTCTGGGAGGTGATAGTACTGGTCATTGTGATCAAAAAAGATCATGTGAACATGGGGTCAATATGGGACGATTGTCAAGATAGCCCTAATTTAATTTAAACATCGATAAGTTCTAAAATAACTGTTAATTAATTTATTTGCAGTTACGTTCCTTGCTTCAGTTACAATTAAATTGTAACGCATAATGAATCTTGTCTTATTTTTCCATAGCTGCAATAACAAGAATAAAATACACAACAATTTTGTTTTAATCTTTATTGAATATAATTTCTTGAACCGACATGCTATTCAATAAACTGAATTCAATAAATTGAATTCAATGCATATTTGACCGTGTGAAATGGTCTTCACACATAATGTGGCCCTGCCAGAAGGTGAGTTCATGTAGTGGATTTTCAATTACATTTTAATGCGGTACCAGACATCTTAAAAAAAAAAGCATAAACTGGTTTGTCAAATCACGGGTAATACTCACAGTGACAATATTCGGAGGGATAGGAATACCTGAAAGCATTAGTTTAGCAAGGGTTTTAAAAAATCTCATTCTATTGTTAACAGACTATACAATAAATTACAAAAAAAAAAAAAAAAAATGAGATTTGTCGCGGCAAAAGAGCATTTACAAACACCAGACAAATCGTAATGATCAACTCTGCCAGCAGATGACAAGAGCAGTGTAAACACTTGATAGGCCACTTGGCAACAACGCGGGCCGCATGTTGCAACCCTGCACTGAATCAGAGTGGGCGACAATCATCCCACTTCGCGGTCAGTAAAATAAATTCCATGACGGGAGACGGGGAAGCACAGTACACAAGTCTGCCAAGTTTTTAATTTTTTTTTTATTTTCACTCCACACAATTTAGGAAAACCCGCTAAAATTACTTTTTTTTTTTTTTTTTTTTTTTCCCCAAATTTTCTGATTCGTACCTATTTTCGCTTGTAGGTACTTAAATTAAAACTTGGACGACACAACTAACAAAATATTTTTAAAACGAGGACTATAACAATAATATCAGCAGTTAAACCTCGCGAAGTTCAGAAATAAGACATATAGACTATTTATTGTACGACATTTGTAAACCTTGACGGGGAATAATAACTAATTGCTAAAAATACGGAATATTTTGATTTATTTTCAAGTACCCTAAAATGTTAAAAAAAATTACTTTTGCTAAGCATAACAATAAAAAAGCTAAGACCTTTTATCGCCCTGTTGTCAAATTTTCTGCACATAGTTTTCTTTATTTCATTTGTTCAACGCATAGACCATACACAATTTTGACATACATTAAATTTAAAACATTATACGGTCAAAACATTTATCTCAAGTAAAAAAAAAATGTAATAACAGATAAAATGTTCAAATTGAACACAATTTGGTACAGGTGTAAATAGCGAATTGTCACAACCTAATTGTTACCGAATCAAAATAATGAGAAAGTAACAAGCGACTTTCAAATTACTTTAAAGCTTACTTATATAAGGCAAATATTATTTTATTTAAAACGTTCATTTATACTTCTACCTAATATCCAACTACACTCTAATGCAGAATATATTAAAACTTCTGGCCTAAATCCGTGTAATACCGCACCGAATCTGCGTCAACCACTGCAAAGTCATCACTGAATAAAGGCCTTCTGATTACTTCGACACTCCCGCCTCACTAATTGACATTGCTTTTCAGATCCTAGCGTTCGAAGCGGTTATTCAAAACGAATACCACTGATTTCAATTTGCTGATTAGCTTTGGAACGTAATACACAAAATTTACGAGGTCAAACAAACAAAAACTAGCAATGCTGGCAAAATATTTGTAAAGAACATCTGTACAAACCAATACAAAAAAAAGCAAGCACTTTTAATATCAGCCTAATTAAAAAAACTGACAACATAAATGCGTATGAGGTGGAACAACAAGAGTACACATTCTCCGTCTAGTCCATGATCCACTGTTTCAGTTGTTTTCTCGATAATAATTATTTAACGATGTTGGACCAGTAAAAATTCTAAATTTTATATTCGTGCCAAACACTGTTCAACTTTAACACATCAGATAAAATGTAATTTCCCCAAATAAAAAAAAATAGGTCCCATAGTTTCAGCATAATCACCTATCAAAGTCGCAAAATGGCAGTTGTGGTGTAGCCAAAATAACATTAAAAAATTAACTTGCAGAAATAAGATAATTCATATTGATACTTAACGATGTGAGCAACTTCAAGACAATTTTCTAAACACAAAGCTATACATTTTTCTATTTTTTTTTTTTTTTTCAGTTGATGACAAAGAGTACATTTTTTTTTCGTAATTTTGACTTTTGGCTACTACGGAGATTTTCAGAACTAACTTTTGTCAAACATGCCATAAAATGCATTCATACTCTGACTTTCAGTTACTGAAACTTTGAATTCGTTAGTTAATTACTTTTTTTTTATTTTGCCTGCACCGCAATTGCCATTTTGTGACTTTAATGAGTAAATATGCAAAAACTATGTGGCCTACTTCGTTTTTATTGGGAGAAATTACGTGTTACATGAAGTGCAAAAGTTGAACAATGTGGCACAAATATAAAAAAAAAAAATTTACGGGTCCAACGCCTTTAAGAAGCCTAAAGCATGTATCAAAAAACAAAATTCGGGTTGGCAGTTTTATTTAAAATGGTTTTCACCATGTCGGCTAACTTTTTTCAAGACAGTAGGCCTAAATACTATGGATTTAGTATTTTTGTTTGTTGGCATCTTAGACAAAACCTTACAATTTCTTGTCTTGAAAAAATTAGCAATCGCAGAATAGTCTATTTCATACAAAACTGCTGAAACCGATTTATTACACCTGTTGTAGTCTGTGGCGGCGGAAGGTATTCTTGAACGGGAAGGGGGGGGGGCAGGATTGTTGACAGAAATTTAATTCCGAGTTTTTTCCTGTAGCGACTTATTAAATTTGGGGTCCGGGGGCCTTCCGTAGAAAATGTGGATTTTTAAACAAAATGGTGCTATTTAAGTGGTTTTAGAGTGTAAATATTTAATATACAGCTGGTAGAAATTGTAATATTTTTAAATGTTAAACCTTAGGGTGGGTACAAATGTCTACGCTGCCCCCCTTTTTTTTTCTCCGCTGCCGATGGTTCTCGTTTAAGCTTTAATAAAATATTATCGCTAAACCAGTAGGAATATGACAACATGGCCTTAAACTGGCAGAATACAAAATTGAATATAAGTAAAGTGAAGAGATTTTGGCCAGCACTCGACACCTAGGTATTTGGCACTGGTGAGGGGTGGCATGAAGTGACAGTATGGAGTGGTGCCGGAATGATAAGGGAGAGGGAAACGGGAGATCCCCGAGAAAACCCGTCCATCAACGGCATCGTCCGGCACGATTCCCACATGCGAAAATCTGGGGACCGACACCGCCTGGAATCGAATCCGGGTCGTCATGGCGGTAGGCGAACTCTTTAACCACTGCGACAACTGCGGCCCATTGACTTTAAAGGCTTCTGCCTACCTCAGAGCTCCGGCGGCAGCAAGGATAGGGCGTTACAGGTTAAAGTATATTCCTAAATATCTCAGTCACTTTCAAACCTACATATATGCCACCACTGACTATTTGTTCAGTACGATACGGTCCACACTGCTATGGAATATGTTAGCAAGTTATATCAATACCCTGAAAACTATGAGCAAATAAGTGTTTTCATGCCTATTAACACTCGAAACCCTGTATTCATAACATTATTTTCACATTTTCGTTTACGTCGCAGTATTCTCCTCTTATCAATGCAGAAAATGGTTTCTATCCGAAAGCGATATCTCAAAGCGTGACAGAGCTACACGGAATTTAGTTTAACATGTAAAACCCCTATCCTTGCTCCCGCCGCGCTGCGAGGTAGGCAGAAGCCTTAAGTCTCGGCGGTTAATTCCAAGCGTCTACGCTTAAATTATAAGCCACTTAAAATTGTATGCGTGTTTAGTGCGAAATCCCTCGCAAAGAACTACACATCTGGTTAGTTAATGCTTAGTAATTTATAACAGTTTGATAAGAACGCTGTCAAATATTTCGTATTTCAGAAACTAAATTACGTATTAAAAACCTTAAGAATTGCAACCGAACACGACATAATTTTATATACTGAAGTGTAAATACTTTAGCAGAATATGTATTAATGCAGTTCAATATTTAAAAAAAATTACACCGAATTTATTTTTAACTTTGTAGTTGCTGTAACTGCTTTATAAAATACAGTTTTAATTTAAACACAAAGAACTTAAATTGCCACACCTGCAAAAAAAGAATAAAAAAAGCATTCTCTCTCTGTCTACCCCCCCCCCTCCCTCCGGCAAGACTCAGGACAATCTATACTTCCAGATGTGTACAACCTATTCAAGGTAAATTAGCCACTTTTTTTTATTCCTTTTCAGTCTTTTTGAATATATCTACCATTGTTTAGTATAAATGTCGTAGTATAAATTAAAAACCACGTATAATGATTTCCCAGAGCTAAAAGTTTCCATTTGAGGTAAAAAAAAAAGTGGAAAAATGTTGTACGATGTTTTTTATGTACAATATGTCAACATAGCTTTGTAGTTAGTCCCCTCTGGCGCATCACAGATATCTTACTACTACTGTTCAGACCTGCATATTATGGGTGCAGGTTCAAATCCCAAAAAGTCCAAACATACTCTACGCTTACTTGACGCAACGAACATAAAATAATACCTAGACGTGGAGAGCAAGGGGGACTTTATCCGCGCAATGTTTCCACATTGTGGGCGTCAAATGTCGACGTACAACATGCTGTCATTATTTCTTACCATTTAGAGGATTCACACCGTGTGCTTAGTATGCGATTGTTTCTGGACATCCAGTAGATAACTTTTATCATGAGACCATATTTAAAAGTACTCACTTAACCATGAACATACTATACCATTTTGTTTACACTGGTTAGAACAAACATGCATACTAGTAACCTATTACGGGTGCGGTATACCGCAATTTTCATCACCATTTTTTTATTTTTTAGTTGTTCCAGATATTTTTTTTTTAGACACAAAATGTGCCTACATTTGCCTCTTATTAAATTTTTTTATCTCTTATAGTTCTCGCATAATTGCTTGTTAATGTCACACTTTGCATGTTTCCGTTTTAAGGGCTACACTAAAACCAACTGATACACCAAACTAAAAAATCACAGCGGATAAAGACATTGCAGGCTATAATGTCATGTTCATAAAAATAAAGAACAAAAATTATTTGTATTTTAAAAAAATGCAGAAACTAAAAATAAAAAATGTAAAAATTCAATAATTTTCTTTTAAATACAAATATGTTTTATTCTTTATTTTTATGAGCATGACATTGTAGCCTGCAATGTCTTTAGCCATCGTGATTTTTTAAAGTTTGGTGTATCAGTAGGTTTTAGTGTAGTCCTTAAAACGGAAACATGCAAAGTATGACTTTAGCAAACAATTACGCGAGAACTATGAGAGATAAAAAATTTTCATAAGAGCCAAATTTAGTCACATTTGGTGTCTAAAATGAGAAAAAAAAAACATCTGGTACAAATAAATGGTAATGAAAATTGCGGCAGACCGCGCCCTTAAGGTTGTACGTTTCGAATCCATTATAATTCCTTTTTTCGCCAGGAATTTAAAACTCCCATCCCTATTATAGTCACGTCCGCTGTGGCCAATCAAAAATGAATGGCAATTAATCTGTATAGTGGCGAAAATCACTCCCTGAAACAAAAATGCTAAAAATAATAAACGATTTGTAAATGTGTTCGAGCAATACCGTGTACCGATCGAAATGTAAATCCCACAACAATCTACAAGCAGACATCATTCACAAACATTTCAAATTTTTCGGATTGCGCGGGCGAAAACTCGGGTATTATCTCAGCTTTGGGCGTACACTGGGTATGTTACGCAAAACGCATCATATTTATTAAAATATATATAATTTCTGTTTTATTTCTTACCTATGTAACATTTTCTTGTTCGTAAAAAATCTGTTCGTCAATTTTGTTTAAAACGGTTTTTACCGTAACAGCTAATTTTTTCGAGTCACGAAAATAAACGTTATCGACTAGAAGTTAATTGACAAGAATTTCGTGACTTACATAATTAGCTAAAACCATAGTGTTTACCAACTTAAAAAAAAAACGCTAACCCGGAGAACGTGATTTTAAACAAAACTGCTGAACAGATTTTTCAAAAAAGTCTCTCATTTAGACTTAAAGAATAATTATCACGATAACAGCAGAACCTGTTGAGCGTGCCTTTCGAAGCGTCCCTAGTTCATACATTAGCACCATTTTAAGCCGATTTGTTTATTTTAATTTCTCGAAGAGTGGTATACCTGCAACAGTAAAACTTTCTTTGAAGCAAAGACAAAAGCCGTATCTCTGTTTCTACAGTCGAAGTTTAAATACTGGAATATCAGTATGATTATAAAAAAATTGTGATTTCTGAGAAATATTGTAATATAGCACCATTTATTTGTAATGCGCATTTTTCTAATAAATAAATAATTAAATGCAGTAACCTACACAGTTAAAAATTTCCGTAAGTTTACGGGCAATTTTACGGAAACGTCGGTTTAATTAACGGAAACATTATTTTGTGACAGTTTAACATCGTTATGTTTCATTTATTAAACATATGTAAAACTGCGAGAAGAAACTAAGTAAATAACCGAACGCATTATTGCACCTGCATCCTACAGAAGTCACATAAATATGCGAGTTTCCATAAGTGGAGCTAGTTGCCTTCCGTAAATTAACGGACATTTCTGGAGAATTTTTTACCAGCACTCCTCCGTAAAACAACGAAAATTATTTTTAACAGTGCCACCTAATGTTTGAGAGTTTTTAGCAACTGTTGCTTTAGTACTTCTTACTAACACACTAAAAATTCCACCGGCATTCGGTACCACTTGAAATACTCTCGTGTACCCCGTTATAAATTTTAACGGAAACGTACCGTTAATAAACGGAAATCGTGTCCGTAAGTGTAAAATACGGAAATGTTTATAGTAAATACACACTACGGAATAATACGTAATATGTCCGTAAGTCTGCTGCGGACAATTGCACGGCAAAAAATCGAAAATTTATGGTTTAGACGGATGTAAATATTACGGATATATTTTAATAACATCACCGGTAAATCTGCAAATCTGTAGAAATGCAATTGTAGCATTATAGACATGTAAATGTGGCTCAGTTCCGTGTGATGAAACTGTTTTACGGAAACTTCTGTTGGATTAAAAACTAAGTTTCCGTGAATTCACGGAGGTATCTGGATAAATTTTTACCGGAAATTCCGTAAATCGACGGATAAATTTTTTTTACAGTGTAGGTGCGTCCTTTGTGAATACATATATGTATTCAAACCGTAAGTAACTTTTTTTTATGAGGAAAGTGGCTAAAAGCCGAGCGTGTTTTCGTATTTTGTGTCCCTTTTTCACTCACAGATACTCCTTTCCTGTCAGTGTCTACCTTGGTTTCCACCCTCAGAGTCTTCTATCCAGCTGTCGCTCCAAGTGCACGTTTTTCGGCCGGATCTCTGCTATGTAGAGACGCTCCTTAAGAGGGCGTGGTACATAATTCAACGCTAAAAGTATTTACATATAACTGTAGGTTTCTTGAAGCCAATTTGCGAAAATAAACAATAGCCATCCTAGACAATAGTTTTAGCAAACGTTTTGAACAAAATTGTTTCCAGGTTACGAACTTCTGAGGCACAATCTCTGACGTCGGAACCTCGTGCATTTAACTGCGGCGCAAGAGATCACGCGTAACGAATTAGTAATTATTGATAAATATTTACTCAAAGTTGGCAAATACCATTATCTAGGATTGTCATTGAATATTTTATCCATATTGGCTTCCAGAAAAGCGTAGAAATCAATTGATGTTTTCAGCGTTTATTTATATACCACGCACTCTTAAGGGAGTTCATGAAAAATATTAATGGTTTTAATAATTTTAATGTTTGTATGAGGTATGGTCTGCTGTGTAGACATACACTTCGACTACTTTTTACGATAATGAAAATCTTCTAGCGTTCACAGTTTCTGTAGAGGCTAAACCTACCAACTTCGTGATGTCAAGGCTTCGAACTTCAGTAATAGAAACATGTAGAGACCTGCAAAATTCGCGTTTTCTTTTAGGCGTAGGCTAGAATTCCAGCAACTATAGGCCAGCATCACGTTGACAATTGGCCGTTGACTGACTCGACACTTCCTGGACATAGCTGAGCCAATAATAAAATTGTAGCGGAATACAGGCCCATATAACTGTGTCAGCGAGCAGCTGACAAACAACTGTGTCTGCACGATTTCACATATGTTTTTGGAAGCTAGCCTACACGTCTGTGAACCCGCGAATTTTTCCTGTCTGTAGAAATATGTTAAACATTTTAATTGTGAGCTTATATGAGATATATTAGTCACTTATCACAGAAACTACACATGCCTGCTCTCTGTTGGTAACCTAGCGAACTATGAGTACAGATCCTTCCCAATCAGGATATGTGAAGCCCGCACAAGTTATTTATTCAGGGGCGTCATTTGTTGCTACAGGGGGGGAGGCAGGGGGGGGGCAAATGCCCCCCCCCCTGGATTTAGAATTTTATGTGTATAAATACATTTTTTGTATTTTTAAGTGTAAATAATGCTAACTTAAGGACATAAAACTGAAGTTTCATTATTAAAGTATCTAATTTATACATGCTTAATTAATTAAAAAGATGCAACAAGGTCACTGTCGCCAGAAAACAAAATCTTGCCCCCCACCCCCCTAGAAAAACCTGAAATGACACCCCTGTAATTATTACTATATTAAGATATATCACGACACATGGTCAGTTTATCATCATGGCATATTAAAGCCCAAAGTTGCATAAAACAGGTTGTATTATACAAGGAACAAAAACCAACTGCCGTACAGAAACGAAATCTCACTGGAAAACAGTATCACGGGCCACGTCAAGACGTTTATTACACAACTGCAAGGACATTTTTGTATTTTTTTTTTTTTTTAAAAATACATGAAATTGATAATTTCTTATTTTAAATTCAGAAAAATTTCAAAACTACAAAAAAATTCAATGTGGTATTCTACACAAGTCTAGACACAGCACGTGGTACTGTTCTTCATCGCAAATTATTTCAGTTATGTAAGTCTGTTGGTTTTCGTTTCTTATGTAAAACCGTTATATGCAAAATTTTGCTTTGACATTCTTTATACAAAATCTATCAAAGCTACAAAATGTTCATTGCTATGAAAATTAGCCTCAATATATGTTAAGAGCCCGTGTAACTTATTATGTTGAATATTTCAAACTCCTTCCTCATAAAAAATTTGGCAAGCTTCAATAGAAAATACTTCAATAGGGGAGTAGATAATTACTTTAAATATAATTAAGTATAATGTATTTAAAAAAATTTAAGCATAACTATAAAATAATTAAGCTAATTTAAATGTCAATATAAAAATTCTCTCTCTCTCTCAAACAATAAACACTAAACTCCCAGTACCGACTTCATCCTATAATAGGCCTACACACCCATTAGTAAAATGTAATGTTTCTGTAAAGAAACATTGGCGGTTATTCGTTACACCCTTCATATAATAAGAAAAAAGGTAATATTATTAACAAAAAAGGTGTCGCAGCCTCTTAACGCTCGGTTACAGTCGCCATATTGAATTTTATTATTTTTCGCTTTTTTCGAATTCTTAGAAGAAAAATGTTAAACCAGTGACTATACGGCAAATTCTATTTACCTTGAGCTACAATACAAGTATGGCATTGGAGCTAGTAACATATAGTTAGGTAGCAATTTTTCGGGCTAATCAAGAATAGCTATAAAAAATGTCTACACACTTTGCGGCGTAATTATAAGAAGGAACAGGAAAATTTCGCTAATTCAATTAACTGTAGGCTAGAATCCATTATAACAAGCATACTGAAGCCCCGTCTATTCGTTCATCGTCTGCTGTCCCACTGAGTAGCAGCTACACTCTAAAAATAGTTAAAAATTTACCAGACGTGCATATAGGAGCGCTAAGGAAGCAGGTATTGTAGAATAGTTTCCCAGACATCCATGGTAACACTCATAAACCTAATTATAAAACAGTCAAATGTATACTGAAGTTACCAGACTTGTATTGTAACAACTGTAAAATTTGCATATTTACAAGGCTGAAGTATGGTAACTATCCCATACTGCGTCTGGGATAATAACTTCCTAAACATTTTAGCAAGTTTTTTACAGTGATAGTTGACTAATAGTCGGGGCTTGAGTAAGCATAGGATAGTTGATTATTACATACCGGTTATTTAATTCACGAAATTTTCCAGTCCATAATTTTAAGTTAACAGCTAAATCGCAAGGTCTGTACTGTAGCGAAATGTAAACATAATTTGAGGTATAATCGCATATTTAATATTTTCCTTCTTGGAATTACAAAAAAGCGAAAAATAAAATTAAATATGGCGGCTGAAACAGAGCCTTAATCAGGAATGTTGGGGACAGGATACATGGGCGGGAACAGGCGGAGACCACGGTAGAGGAGAGACCAGGGGACGCAGGTGGGTAATGCACGTCGTGTATAGCCGGCCCAGGGGAGAGGAGGGCGTATCTTCACGTAGTAACGTAATAACGTGGTAACTGCTTGTTCACGCGAAGATCGCGACAACACAGCTGCGGCAGACACACCAGGCATGATGGATGGTCGCCCAGATATGCCCCGAGCACCAGGCAAACTGGACGTCTCCAGAGAGAGTCTTCCTTTGCCCAAGTTCCTCACCCCGCGTACAGGCGCTTCCCGATAAACTCACCACTTTTCAAGCCCTACTCATAGTCTGTCTCATCAAAGAATTTAATTTTCTTGACAGTTGTGCTGCCGGCATTTATTTTCAGCTCCGCCGCAAAATGGGCAGAGAACTGAAAAATAATGAAATAAAACTTGGATATTTTTCAACAAACAAAATTTGTTTCGTGTCACATTTGTTGCTCCCTGCGTTATTTAGCAGCAAAACAAATATTATATTAAGTTTACACTGGGGAAAAAAAAAATAAAAAACAACAGAAGTAATCATCTAAGTGTATAGTTTCTATCGTACACAGAAGTCTAAGACCACAATAGCAAACATTATTCTAGGCAAAGTAGTCAACAAAAGTGCCAACTTGACCGTGAACCACCTATACCAGTGTATCGGACAGGCATTGTTTTCCGAGGAAGCCCAATTTCATGAAAAAAAACTAATATGGAATAATTTTAACTTTTCTTCATGATCTATTAAGAATAAATACAGCTGGAAAATTATGCTGTTTGCTCTTCTAGTACCGTAAACCGGGGTAACTTTGACAACTCAAAATTTTGGTTTTTATATTGTTTAATGGCGAAAGTTTCAAACATTAGCTATAAGGATAAAACGAATTATTTAAAATACTCGACTCAGATTATCTGTTTATTTACCAGATAACCAAAAAACTTATATTTTGAATACTCAAAGCAGCCCCGAAAATTGTCAAAGTAACCCCGGTTTACGGCATGTATTAAGTGCTCTTAGTATCATCAGAGTCAAAATAATACAATTGAAATGCTTGGTGGGAAAATGGTGTATTACACATTCCATTCATACCATCTTTGATAAAAATAATATAAATTAATTTATCAACGAAAAACCCCAAGTCTTGTTTAAACTTTATCATTCCTAGAATATTTCCGAAACACAGGTCTGCAAATACGAGGGAAGCCTGAAAATCGCGAAAATATTTCTGCACAAATATGTCTCAATGCCTTGCATGCTGCATGCACCTATGCAGTTTTTGCTTCACTGTTATTGACAATGTGTAGGGACAGGAATTTTTGGTGAAAATATTTTGCCCCACTTTGTTTCAGTGCCGTATGTGCGAACCTGCAGCTCAGCAACATGACTATTTGCAGGGTGTTTTTTTTTTCTTGCAGAGTTATTATTCACTTGACTATGCCAATCAGTACACGGATAACTGCGACACGTCACGTCTGTGATTTGCGTGTTTAACCTCAAGACTCTGGATGTTACGGCATCCAATCACTGTAGGTGCACACGTAAGCCACTGAAACAAAGTGCTGCAAAAATATTTTCTTCGCAAAATTTCCTGTCTCTAGCTATATGTGATTCTGAGGAAAGACGTTCCTAATTTGACTGTACCAATCGGAATAAGGTAACTGGGAAACCACACGTCTGTGATTTGCATACAACTTTAAAGACATGTAACAGTTAAAGCCAGCCAATCAAAGACCAGGAAGTAGAGTAGCATGTGTGTACATAAGGCACTGTAACAAACTAGTGCGGAAATCTCTGCACCAAAATAAAAATAAAAAAAGGCTCCTAATCAAAAAGTTAAGAAAATTTTTTTATATATTTTTCCTGTCGAGAGTTTACAATAGTGAGAGAAGTTCTGTTTCACAGAGTTCTTCAATGACGTAATATATTTTCTAAATTTTTAAGATTTCGTGATGTGGAGGGAGGGGGAGGCTTTGCTCACTATCTATCTCCCCCTCCCCCACCCCCCCAAAAAAAAAGAAAAACCTTCTCTACACTCTAAAACATAGTTTGTAAATTTTCCACACGTGCGTATAGGAGCGCTAAGGGAGTAGGCATGGTAGAATTGTTTCCCAGACATCCATGGTTGCACTCTTAAACCTTTTATAAACCAGAAAGTGCGCATTGAAGTTAACAGACTTATAACAACTGTAAACATTTGCATATTCACAAGGCGGAAGTATGAAAACTAAAGACGATGATATATCGCGAAAATGTTTTGTGTCAATATACCCTTGAAAACATTATAGTATCTCACAACACGTATGATTGGGCGATACACGTCTATGGCACAACGTAGCTGTCTGCAGACCAACGGCAGGCATAACATATTACAATAGCGGGATTCTTATTGGCGCAGTCAAATAGGGTAACAGCTCCACATACAAGTGAAAGCCAGTCGTCGCTGGTAAGTTGAACATACGTTGAAACCCAGCAAACAGTCAAGTTTTCCCGCGATAAAACATCTCTAACGGTGACTGTCCCATACTGCGTTTACGTTAATTACGTCCTAAACATTTTCTCGTCATTAATGAGTACATACTTCACGTCGTCCCTAACAGTGAATAACTACGCGGGATTTGTTCGTATCCCGTCCCCTCCGAAGCACCAGCGCACATCACGTGGGAAAGAGACTCCATGAGGCGGAGCTTGTGTGTCAGAGCCGTCACACGCGCGGCAAAATTACGTCTCCTCTGCGTTGTTTGCGTTTGATTACGTGGCGTTAATTGCGCGGGTCCGAGGCTTTGGCCCACGTCCGCGAGGCTTAATTAAAGTCCTTCCCGAAATATTGACACATTCTGCTCGGTCAACTTGATCTCGCTTCCCCAGGTGTAATTTTTTTTCTCGTCGCACCCCGTCTGAGAGATTTTTCGTCAGCGCCTAGAGTGCGTGGTAGACTACGTAAATAAACGTTGAAAATATCAATAGATTTCTACGCTTTTTTCGAAGCCAATATGGATAAAATACTCAATGCCAATCCTAGACAATGGTATGAGTAAATATTTATACAGAATTACTAATTCGTTACGCGTGATCTCTTGCGCCGCAGTTAAATGCACGAATTTCCGGCGTCAGAGATTGTGCCTCAGAAGTCCGTAACACTGGAAACTATTTTGTTTAAAACGTTGGCTAAAACTATTGTCTAGGATTGCTATTGTTTAATTTTCGCAAATTGGCTTCAAGAAACCTGCAGTTATAGATTAATGCTTTTAGCGTTGAATTATGTACCACGCCCTCTTAACGTCGAGTTCTTTAGCGCTGGTGAGAGATGACATGAGATAAGCGCGAAGCATCGCCTGAATGTAAGAGCGGGAGAAACAGGAGATCCCTGAGAAAACCCGCAGATCAACGGCATAGTCCGGCACGATTCCCGCCCTCGAAAATCCGGGAACCGACCCCGCCGGGAATCGAACCTTGGTGGGAGGCGAATGGTCTGACCATTCGGCCACCGCAGCCACATCGTAACCCGTCTGATTCCGAGTCTTATTTTCCTCGTCGCCTTAGAAAAGAAAGAGATCACTGAACACATGACCTGCCTGTTCGTCCACATATGGAGGAATTTTTTTATTTATGAGGCTACGTCACCTCTTTTGTTAGTAATAATTTAAGGTCAACTGCCCCCTTAAGTACACACAAAGCGAATAAGGTTAAAATGTGTTAATTCTGAGACGGACTAGCTCATAAAAAAGAAATCCAAAATTAAGTTAAATTTGTATGTAAACAAAATATTGCGAAATCAATTCTATCCAGAAAATCACCACTTAAAAGAGTACAAACAAACGCTAAAATCACCTATTTAAATCTACACGTTTTGAAAGTCAATATGGAAAACCACAAAAGAAAAATCATACATAATAATATTTGCTAACTTTATGATGAAATATTTATTTTAAATGATGCATTTGCTAAGCGAGATCTCTTGCGACGCAATTAAATGTAGCAGATATCGGCGCCAGAGATTTTTCTCCAGAAATACGTTAAGAGTGTGTGATAGTCAACCACGCTGAATTTTGGTATTTTGTGTCATAACTTTTATTCTAGGTAAATTTGTGGAGCTTGAACTTAACTGCAGAATAGAATAACATATTGATACAATTTTAGACACCATAAATCTTTATTTTCCGCTATTGTTGTTAAAGATCGAATTGCAGTTAAGAATGTAAAAATAAGAATTTTCTAACTGCAATTCTATCTATAACCACAGTAACGATAAAAATAAATTTACGGTGTCTAACATTCAATCAGTATGTTTTCTATTCCGCGGTTAGGTTAAAGTTACAAAAAATTAGCCAGAAGAAAAATTATGACACAAAATACAGAAATTCAAGGTGGTGACTATCACTCACCCAGAGTATCATTTTTGCTCAGGAAGTTGGCAAAACTATTGCCCAGGACTTATTATTTTTTTCTTTCTATTTTAACAAATTCGCTGAGTTACGAACAATGCCCTCCGAATGTTCGGCGACAGTCGTCACGTTGAAATGTATTATTTGTCATTTTTTTTTTTTTAATTCCGAGAAGGAGAATGTTACATCTAGCTGTGATCATGCATTGTGCTACATCGCAGGAACGTGGATCCAGCCGTTACCTTATAAGATCGAAATCAGTCGACCTAAATATTAATATTATACATTACCACATTAACTACGGCGTACTTATACGTTTACAGCTAAATTGCAATGTCTATACAGTAGCAAAAGGTAAACATAACACAATTTTCGGTATAATTACAGAGTTAACATTTTTATCACAATTAAAAAAAAAAACTAGAAATAAAACAAGCCAGCATGGCGCGTGAGCCGAGTCTTAGGCAACGGAACTCCGAACAGTACATACACGAAAAATCACGTATTTTGGAATTGATGTAAAGGAATGTAAGCCAAATTTCAAAGTTTATTTTCATGATAGCAGTAGTCTACTATACTGAACGGGCAAATTGATAACACATTTACGACAATTTTTATAACCTATCGCCACATAAAATTGAATCGGTCGCTGTTAGAAAGGCCTATTACCAAACAAATACAGGTATGTGAAATCAATTAAATCCAGGGACTTAGTTCTTTTTAATCGAATTTACAGAAAAAGCATAAGATCGTTTTTTTATGTATCGAAGGTAGGACTAAGTTCCTTTTAACCTTATAATCATTTAAAACAGATTTTTTCGACACATGGACAGAGTGCATTCTAACAATATGTCCTGACTCACATCCTGTGGATGCCGTTAAGGCATATCGATGGTAAAGAATGGAAACCTTCTATGTCAACTTTCAGCGTTTTTTAAATGTTACTGCACAGAAAATTTGACGAAGTATGTTTGACATAGTGAACATAGTAAATAAATGTTTAAATAAATATGTTATATCAAGATTACAGCTGTGGATGTGCTCCATACAAAATAAAGAGTTTTTTTTTTCTCTTTCCAGTGAAATTAAAAAATTTTGACATAGAAGGTTTTCATTTTTCACCACCGATATGCGAATTTTTAAAGCTAATACACTGAATTATAAAAATAACGATTTTATTTTCATATTTTTTTTTTCGAACATTTCCACGAGTCTCGGAGGCTTGGCACGCAACAATGCAGATCTGGCAACAATGCAACCCGAGCACACACGCAGCTAACTTACTCTGGCAACTAGGGCCTCCCAACCAACCAGGGCAAGCCGTACAAAGGGCACGCGGACACCAGGTGACGGGCGGACAAAGGACGGGACCGCAGTGGCGCCAGGCCTCGGAGAAGCCTTTCAAACGCTCCCAGCATCCTCTCTGCTCTGGACCGCTCTGTCCGCGGACATGCACCCGTCTCTCGGAGTCCACCAGAGACTACGGCCAGGTTTATAAACTACGCAACAACGCTAGAAACGCATTTCGTAAAATACGCAACGAAATTTCAGTCTTTTATAAACATCGCAAGCAACACAATGTAACCAACACTATCAATCAAAAATTCGAAGAGGCAACAGAGATTGTCTGTATTTTTCCATTATGATTATATTTTGTCACTCATCTCTGTTGTCTAAATATGCTGTTGTTGCGGTATTTTTCAAATAGAAACCAAATGCATATATATAATAAACGTGTATTGGAAGATGCACTCTAAATAAAAACACAAAAAACATTTAACGAAATGGCGTAATCACAGCATTCAAAAGACATTTGAAACTAGTTTCAAATGTTTTCGCCAAACAAACTGTCGACATAGAAGGCGGTGAAACGCAAGAAGTTGAAAGTTAGTGAACTCTTGTGTTACAGTCTTGCGTACTTGCGTCTCTTGCGTATTTTATAAACGAGTATATATTGATTTTGTATGTTCTAGTTTTTTGCTTCTTGCGTTGTTGCGTAATTTACAAGCCCGGCCTAAGTGTGGGACACTTGCATGGCCGAATCTACCACCAGGCACGGACCGAAGACGAAACTTTCAGGGGCGCACTTATACCGAGGAGAAAATGTGCATTTAATTCTATTTTATTATTTCCATAAATGTTATTAAGGCCACAGTTTTTCATTTATTTCAAACATTTGCAAATAACTCAAATATTTTTTAACGAAGTGCTTTGAAAAAAAAATTTGAGATTGTTAACAGTCATACGATATACGATTTTTCCACAGCGTTTTTTGAAATAATGTACCGTTTGCTAGAAAAAAAAATTATTTCGCTTCATTTTGGCTTACTTTGACCACAAAATATGTGCTATTTCAGGGGCAAAAATCTAAAATCCGTTTGGTGTACTGCAACACAAAAAGTCAGATACAAACGATGATATATAAGTCTTAAAACTGTAAGAATGGTTTTTTGATATATGTATTAATTTGCGTTAAAAAAAATATTTTCGTAACCACTGCAAAACTAAAGAGCGAGGCGTTAACAGTGAATGATAGTCACCATCTTGAATTTTTCTATTTTGTGTCATAAATATTATTCTGGGTACATTTTTTTGGAACTTTAACCTAACTACAGAATAGAATACATACTGATAGAATTTTAGACGCCGTAACTATATTGTTACATGTTGGGGCTAGGTACATTTGGGGATGGAAGTATTTGATAAAAGAAAGAAAATTAATAAAGCTAACCTAGTTTATTTACAACTATCTATGTAAAGAAAATCACAATATATGTACAAAACAAATAACTATTATTTACATACAGGCTATAATATCTAAACAATAAATCTATATAAGTTCTATGTACATGGAAAGTCTTTCACTCACAATGGTGGACCCAATGAACGAGCACCGATGAACCATTTGTAGTCCAGAAACGGAGCCCTACCAGAAACACTTTTGTCACACTACTTCGCCGGACACCCTCGAACATTTGTCGCAACCCAATACTTCTAGCCACTCGTCACTATCACTTGAACTTGCACCAGGCACCTGCCAGCCAAAAACTCTCTTGCCTCTGTCGCAGCTCTCTTTTATACACTCACTCTAAAGTCTCGAAATCTCTCGGCAAGTCTTGAATCTCAAACCTCCTGGAAAGGTGTTGCATCAGGGCCAAGCACCATCCCGCAAGATAGAGCATGGACAGGAATACTCTAGACCACGATATCTCCTTCTGTTACCCGATATTGGGCGCAGGTGGTCGCCACCGGACATGGGCGGCACAATATACGCCGCCCCTCTTTGTTATTGCCGCTGCTATACAGTGAAACCTCGTTAATACAAACCCTGTTAATACAAACCCTGTTAATACAAACACTGTTAATACAAACCCTGTTAATACAAACCCTGTTAATACAAACCCTGTTAATACAAACCCTGTTAATACAAAGTTCTCATTAATACAAAGTGATTTTTATTCTCCTTGGAATAGGACAAGAAATTAAATAATTACTTTAATGTTTAATAATAATTTTGTTTATGCATTAAACCATGCAATATAAAGTTCTCAAGTAAAAAGGAAGTCATTGTGGTGAAAAGACTAGTTGATTTGTCGGGATAAACAGTGTGACCAAAATTTTAGAAACATTTTAAGGTTTTAGTGAGAACTTGTTAATACAAACCTCATTATTACAAACAGCCAAAATTTTGGTCCCTTGTGTTAGCTTACACTGCACTCCGATTATCGCGGCGTGCAGGTGGTTACTGTGGAATCACTCAAGGTAATACAATTTACAAGGTCTTTTAGCTCTGCCGCCACTGAATCTTCTTTCGCCGCTCAGCCAGATAGTCGCGACGCCATGGGGTGGGTAGGAAGGGATGTGTCTTGGCTCTGCCGCCACTGTATCGTATTACACCGCTTAGCCAGATAGTCGTGACTCGCAACAATATTTCTGTCGGTACTGTTGTTACAGATTCTTATTACTTTCTTAACTGCAATTCTATCTCTAACAACAGTAACGGAAAATAAAGATTTATGGCATCTGAAATAAAATATTTTAAAACAAATACATTACGTATTATTTTGGCTTACGTGTGTCAGCCACGTCAGATGATTGCCTTGTAACATTTCATAAGGTAGTCAATGACCAACTGCTAGGTGAAGGGGATGAAGGTCTTTACATAACATTGTGTCAGGGTGTCTGCTTCCTGGTTGGCTGGGCTTGTCAGCCAATCACAGGCATGCTGGCTCCTGATTGGGTGGGGTGGTTAGCCAACGCTGCCGGGACTCTGGGGAGTTGCTTCCTAATTGGGCCTAAGTTTTTTTAGCCAATTGTATGCTGGCTCGCACCTAGTTGGCACTTAATATTACATACATGATTATAGCATTAATCATCATAGTTATTATTATTATTATTATTATTATTATTATTATTATTATTATTGTTATACATAGCGAGAGCACAAGAGTGAGTAACATTTTAAGTAATGTGGTGTTGAAAATGGTAAAAGTACGCAAGTTGGATAGAGTGGATAGAAAACGAAAGATGCGGGGGGCGCCGAGACTGAAAAGGCTAGAAAGCCTAGATGCATAAATCCGGTCCTGTATATCTGAAATATTACCACTCATTGGAGAGGAGTGAAAGGGATCTTCTTCGCGCTTCAGGCCATTTTCCTGTTTGTACTGTTTTTTGCGAACCGTTTTATCTTAAACGAGAGTAGTTATCACACATATGTTATCAGTATTGTTTAAAATGTTTTTTGTCGTGATAGCTGGTTTTATTTTCCAAGACAAGATATTATACGGTTCCAACTTACAAGTTGATTAACAAAATTTTCGTTTATTGTATAATTAGCTAAAACTATAGTACATAGGGTCTACTGCCCTGAAAAAATGAGCTAGCATGGTGAAAACTATTTAAAACAAAACTGTCAAATTGATTTTTGATATATACTTTCTTTTAGGCTTCAAAAATAATATGCAACAACAGCAGTAACAGGGAATGCGAAAACTGCCAGATCAGGCATTTTTACCATCAAGTTTTAAGGCCATGATCAATAATTTCTAGAGCTTCGGCGATAATTTATTTCAGTTCCTTAAGAAGGCGTGGTACATAATTCAACTCTAAAGCATCTATAACTGCAGGTTTCTTGAAGACAATTTGGGAAAATTAAATAACAACAATCTTAGACAATAGTTTTAGCCAACGTTTTAAACAAAATTGTTTCCAGTGTCACGAACTTCTGAGGCACAATCTCTGACGCAGGAACCTCGTGCATTTAACTGCGGCGCAAGAGATCATTTGCTCAAAAAGATGGAAAATAACATTATCTAGGATTGTCATTGGGTATTTTTTCCATATTGGCTTCGAAAAAAGCGTTGAAATCAATTGGTGTTTTCATTGTTTATTTATCTACTACGCACTCTTACGAACGCCATTCCGTATTTATCCGATGTGTATTTTCTTTTCGTAGGTTGGCATTATGGGAATATGTGGAATAGTTTCGTAAAAATAAACGTATTTACGAACACACTACACAAACACATTTGAAGCATGCGGTATGCAGCACCCTTAAATATAAGCAGCACCCTCAAATATAATACTTAGATATATGTTAAACAATATCCCAGAGAAACAATAGAGAAGCAAGTAAATACTTTACTGTGCATCTGTATAGAGCAAGAGGAGAGTAGATTAGAGGGCAGATGGACAAATATATCGACTTTTATGCAGATCACGTCCCTGCAAATGTACGAACCGAGCCTTCATCCGCAACGTGTGGACGTGGAAAAATTTGCGAAATTTTTTATTCTGTACTCGTAAAGGGTTACAGCAAAGAGAAATTCTAAATGAAAAAAAGAAACAAATAACCATGCTTTGTCAATATTGAAGGCCGAATTAGCTTTCAGGCTTTTATAACCCTTTGTATCATTCGGTTTCAACTGAGCACAGTAATGATACCATGTGGTACTATGCTCACATACCGACTGGTGTATACGCAAATATGGTGGTCCCTTAATCACTTGCTGCGTGAGGTGGCACAACGGTAACATGTTGGACTCGCATTCGGGAGGACCCGGGTTTGATTCCCGGTTCCGGCCTTCATGATTTCGGTTTCCAATGGTTTCCAAGAAATTCCTCTAGGTTAATGCTGGGATGGTTCCCTAACGAAGGCCATGGCCGACTCGACTCCTCTCCCAACTGCTGACATTGTACCAAGTTGTGTCACCCTCTTTAATGACCTCGATGTCGACTAGACGTAAAGCCCACTTATCTTATCCTACCCTACACCACTTTCGTTTACAATTGCCAACAAAGAGAAATACAGGCTGTGTTGCAAATTTCAAATTTGAAAGTCAACATATTGGAGAAACAATCCTCGCATCTGCGGAACAGAAAGTATTATATGAATATGTATCCGAAAATGCCACGAGATCTGAACTACTGTTCACAGTACATGTCGTCACAATGCATAGCATGCGGGCTGCCACCATCATTGGCAACTACATACCAGATGCAGGGGCGTAGCCAGAATATTTGTTCTGGGGGGGATACCAACTTTTGAGACTTTTCACAACATAATAAGGGGACACCGATCATAGTCATGAATTTGGGCGGATGGGGTCCGGGTGCCCTTGTCTGGAAAAAAACTTCGGTTTCGAATAATGCAATTTGAGCAGTTTTTGTACTTGAAATGTGAATATAACGCTATTAATTGTTTTACCTTCCACCAGTTTACTTCATTTTTTTTGGGGAAGGGGGGTAGGTATAACCCAATTCCCCCCTCTTGCTTCGCCCCTGACCAGATGCGTCGTATTTAGTTGTATGGTAGACATTGTCTATGTAGAATTCCAAAGTTAACGTGATCCAGTCCATGGGTCATGCACTGTATGTCATCAGATCTTTAGTTCTGCAATGGTGCGTTTTCAGGTCTATGTTCACTGAAATGTTTTGTATCTCTATATATCATTATTCCCCCAAAATATTGAGAATCAATTTGAACAACCTGTATATTACAAACACAGAGATTTACACCACAGTAAGAAGAATATGATCTTTGAAAGAACTGTGCAATGGGAGTGCATGACTGGATTCAGTTTCTTGGACGTACTCCATTGCAAATTGAATGACTGTCAAAGAAAACTAAACAAATAAAAGAAAACCATAATATAAGCAGTGTATGCTTTAGTCAGCAAGATACATACACAACAAGAAATTCCAAAATGGAATCGGGTCAAATAGAAACAAGGAACAAACAGATAATAAATGAAAATAATAACAACTAAAATAAAAACCAAGTAACATGCGACACGATGAGATGAAACAAAAAACAAAAAAAGAACAGCAAATGTCAGACACAACCAGAAAAATAACAAAAAGACACAACAAATAGACGAGACAAAACGCAACAGATAAAAGACATATACAGAAAAGACAAACGACACAATGAAGAGACGAAACAAGACACTGTAGTTTTCCAGACAGACAGTGTTACGACATTTCGGGAACTCGAATCTGTTCCCGTCACCAGGTAGACACACAGGGTTCAGGAACACGAGTGCACTCGTGTCTTGTTTCGTCTCTTCGTTGTGTTGTTTGTCTTTTCTGTATATGTATGTTATCTGTTGCGTTTTGTCTCGTCTATTTGTTGTGTCTTTTTGTTATTTTTCTGGTCGTGTCTGATATTTGCTGTGTTTTTTGTTTTTTATTTCATCTTATCGTGTCGCATGTTGGTTTTTATTTTATTTGTTATTATTTTCATTTATTATCTGTTTGTTCCTTGTTTCTATTTGACTCGATTCCATTTTGGAATTTCTTGTTGACTAAAGCATACTCTGCTTATTTTATGGTTTTCTTATGTGTGTTTAGTTTTCTTTGACAGTCATTCAATTTGCAATGGAGTACGTCCAAGAAACTGAATCCAGTCGGTAAGAAGAATGTTCCAAGGAAGAGTTTTTAGTTTTCCTTACTATTGCTAGCAAGGTCGCAAATACAATATACAGAACATCAATTAGAGGGGAAAAAAACTACTGTGTGTATGTCATATCTGATAAACACAAACCAGCAGTAATGCGGCACAGACCAGAGTATCTGTCTGCTGGACTTCCTCAGGCTGTCCATATGCCTAAAGACTGCAACAAATAATACAATTTTCCCCAGAATCGCAACTGTTGTCTAAGGAGGCCTGATGTCTTCGCATGTATAATATTCGTTTTGTTGATTGTGTTCATATAAATTTCAATTGTTTTACTAGTTTGTGTTGTCCTCGACGTTCTCATCTGGTGTTGTCATAATTTTCTCGATCCTTTGTTTCATGCTTGTATATTTGACTATCTCTTTTGGTTTCATTTTCTACTACATTAAGTTTATTCTCCTATTTTCTTTTTGTATGTTTAAAACTAGTGATTTTTGGTGAACAGAATTCTCCTTCACTTTGTTTCAATGTCTCAAGTCCACACCTGCAACTCTGCTTATGGTCAATGATTGGTTGTTTTTAGACCTCAGAGTCTAGGGAATCTACCCACCAATCACAGAGACGTGTAATGTTGCAGTAACCTTGTTCTGATTGGCACATCCAAAAGAGCAACGCTTCTGCACAAACACACACTGCCAATCACCATGAAGCACAGCAGCAGATGTGCATGTAAGACACTGAAAGAAAGAGTGGAAAAATTATTATCACCAAAACTCGCTGGTTCTACATATGTTATAATTACTTTTGTCGACAACAGCCACTATCTATGTGTAGTGTCAGCTTTCAAGCGACCTAGCAATATTCGCTCGCAATAGTCTGTGTTCATAATAATGGTTTAGTTTGTCACACTTACCCATCGCAAAAATCTTTCCAAGTTTCAGAGATTACACTGGCCAACAATGTGGCGTAAATTCATTCGACTACCAACAGCTGCAGACTAGCCCGCCAGAAAGAGGACCAGAATGAGGATCGACCAAAAAATAATCTTCTATAGCCTACAATGGTTACTCATACTCAAAAAGTCCTAATCCAGACCCTCATGCAGCCAATAAACGCCCGAGTACATTTACATATAAAGCATTACAAAACCAATCAGCTTCTGTATACTGCACACTCTATAATGGAACTGGAAGAACAAATATATTTAAGACATTTTACACAAGTTAAATGGTAAAATATTATAATTTCTTGCAGTTTTCAAAAAAATATATAATAAAATTAAGAATACTAGCTTTCTTTTATGTAAAAACTGTACCAAAATATCTACATTAATAGTAACACTCTTATTTCTTTTTAAATTAATATTCTTAAATTATTTGAAAAGCCTTTCTTAAAGCATACAATAATATCCCTACAAATACTAAGAACTCATTAACACAACATGCATTTAAATAATCAATTTTAGAATAAAAGTATAACAGGAAATAAACTAACAAAAACAGTTAAACTACATTTAGAAACACGAAAATAGAGGTCTAAAAGTAAATATTGGAATATATTGCTGTTCCTGCATTAACTGTTATATTTTTGTACAAATGTAAAGTAAATTGTTTACAAGCCAACAACCACTAATTTTTCTCTGTTGTGGCCGGAAAAAGGGGATGATACTTCCCCCCTTACTCGTTACACAAACTTTCGGTGGGCCTACATGTTGGTTATATCAAGTGCGATGTAAAGTCGCTGTGAAGCAATAAATAATATATATAAAATTATTTAAAAATACATGTCAAATCATTATTTCTATGCTGTCAAAACAAAGCACAATCATTACGATCAATTTGACATGCCAAAATAAATACATTGTTACAAATACTATGACGTTGAAAAAAAATCATTAAAATGCTCAAATATGTGATATTTGATGAAAAAGGGTCACAAGAATGCATTCCAAGATGTTCAAATGTTTGTTGCAATGTGAGTTTACAATTAGAATTTATTGATTTGTGGACATAAGCCACTACTCATGTTTCGCTGATCAAACCTGTGTTGAATGACATACACCATTTGTCATTCAACACAGGTTTGATCAGCAAACATGAGCAAGGCATATGTTCACAAACCAATAAAATATAAATGTATTCCAAACTTCAAATATATCGTTTATAAAATAACCTACAGGTTATGCTTCAGATTTCGCTTCAGTTACAGAATCTCTGCACAAGTAGCAATCCTCGCTGGACTATGTAGCAATACCTGATGTTTAGCGTTGGAATGAATTAAATTTCTGCATGATCTAGAGTATATGTTGGATTCCGCGAACTCTGGCATTTCTAACCGAATGCGGCCACGAATGCGAAGTGTTCTTCGTGTCAGATGAGTCTCAGCAGATCCACGCTTTCCTCTCCTCCTCGCCTTGCTGTGTATTCCTCCTCTCCCAGCTTCCAAGTCGTGAGTTGTTCCAGCTCCCGTTCCCCCGGTTAGTTCCGGGCCGGTAACCCCTCCCGGAGTGTTGTCGGCCCGGAGGTCAAGTCGCTCCACTGAGCTAGAATCCCCCGTTTCTCCCTACTCACTTGGTGGCTGTGGGCCAGTATCCCCCACGTTCACCCTACTCTATCCGTGGCTGTGGGTCTGGACTCTCCCATTCCCTCTACTCACTCGCCGCTTCCCGGCGGCGGCTGATGGAAGCGAACGCGCTGGATGCGCGGTAGAAAATGACGGCAGTATCGATTGCAGAGCGTATACCGGAGAAGGGAGACAGTAAGCGGCTCTAATGATTATTGCGGGCCCTTCTTAGCCGATACTCTGGACCGTGAAGATTCACCAGCTCGTGGAAGAACTGCGTATCGGCGAAACATTCCCGAGCCGAGAAACTTCCGCCCCGTCGACATCTTCCTGAATAAAAAAAAAATCTCTCGGACCTGCAAAATATACGGATCGTTACTGCTATAAAACAGGCGTTTGTTTCACTACTGGTTCTATAACCGTATAAAGCACAATAAACAACTGCATTTCTTAAACATGTAATTTTTACATATGCTGAGACTATCACCCCCCCTCCCCCCAAACCGAAGGAGTAAAAGTTTGCACAAGAAAACAAATAGTTTTGATCCTCTATATATCGTCATAATTGTAGAGAGAAACCCAATTTTAACATAAAAATTCTGGTTTTATTCCAAAACACTTCAGCCCAATTCGATGACCGGATGGTTGCAGCATTTACGAGTCCTTGGGTGAGGGGGAAGAGTGTTGCGTCAGCTTGAGAATTCAATATGCCGTTTAGGAAATGGCTCAATGACTTTTTTTCTTTTTAACAAAATGAGGTTTGTCCATTTGTTTCCATATGAAAAATTGATACATTATTTAGGAATAAAAGGACTCCATTCCCAATCATATGAGAAATCGCAGGTTGTCCAACAGGAGTGTCTGTTACAACTATGTTTACAGTTTGTGTGTAGTCTCGTGCAAATATTATTATAATATATGTTTGGTTATAGTGGTTTTATTGCCACTTTCAAAATAGTAATTATTGAAAGGGTTCAGTTCCCTATACACACACACACACACACACACACACACACACACACACATATATATATATATATATATATATATATATATATATATATATATATATATATATATAAGTTGCACGTATATCACATTACAGCTCATTTAAGCAGTTTGTAGATAATATTCCTCTTACAGAATATAATGAACTTGTAACATTATACCAATATGTCATTGTTTTGAAAATTGATTTTGTCTTCTCCTGTAAAATTTATGTTCATGTAATCGAGCCCTTTCTTAAATGACCAAGTGAATTTCAGACTTTTCTTGAAGCAGTGACCTGTTTCTGACTGACTCAGTCAGATAGACAAACCTCTCATCACTAGAGACTCGAACATTTCGCGAATTCATTAGTTTCACAATTGGGTCAGAGTTGATGAAACTCTTACTTGAGGACTGTGAACAAACATCAGGTATTCATGAACAGTCTCACTGAGTCCCACGCTACCTTGTCAGATGTACGGAGCAGCAGACAATGAGAAAGTAGCTGGAGATAGAGTGAATACAGGACAGTGGAGTCCAGCCGGTAGGTCGTTGAACCCACGAAATTTCCGGGTTCCTAACCATCATATAGACACGAGACCAACAACTAAGGGAGAGCTGTCGATATACGGCCTACAGGGGACGTAGTGAAATCTAAATCCGAAAAAAAACAGCAAAATCAGGGTGCCAGCTTAAACTACCCATGATTTGTATGTGCTTGTCGTGGTACAATTCCGTGTGTAAATTAATTCTATGCCATCAGCATACTATGGGACATAACGGCAGGCTGTCCCTGAATAACGTTTGAATTTCTTCGTCACATTGAGGGGATTCGAAGATGAGTAAAATGATACAGTAGAGTAAAGTGCCCGATTATGGAATACGTGCCTAATATGGAACACAGTGTTATAAAATCGGTACGCTGCTGCCATCTATTGGTTTCAGCATGAACGTGTTGAAGAGGTTCCCCGTAGTGCGCACAGAGGGTATCAGTAGTCCAGACAGCAAACTGGAAGTACCGTGCGTAGTTTTGTGTTTGTTACATAAACGAGTT
>PNEQ01108276.1:7375-39011 GCA_003012365.1 Medauroidea extradentata
AAGGGGGGGGGGGGGAACCGCTGATGATGAAAGGAAGCAACGTGAACTCGACTGAAAACGCCGCAAGAAAATCTCGCCAAATGAAATAGTTTTTTGGCTAAAAAAGGGAAACGGTTCAAAATTTTGGCTTGCAATTTTGCAACATATTGTATGATATACTTCTCTTAGGCTAAGGTGAGTGAATACATATTTAAGTTAGCATTTCCGACGCCTAGAAGTATGGAAACTTTAAGAGCAACCCATGCACACGTACTATGGCTCACAATAACCTCTAAATGTAAGTCACCAAACTTTGAGGTAGCTTACCTCAACAAGATATTTAGTTACTGTACCATAATTTTTCGCATAATATTAATGATGGTATGGTGTATGTGCAAATAGGCTTGCCATTTCTAAGATTCATACCTAAAAAAAGTCTGCTTAAACGTAAATTTTTGGCAGCGAGAAAATAGATTTTGAAGATAGCAGAAGTTGGGAAGATGATATAAAGACATGTGTAACGTTTCTTGACTACTATTCCTGTGCAGACACCTGTCACTCATCTTGAGCAGTGTTTATCTATGTCCTGTCTTCCCAAAATGTTTATTCAACTACTGAAATAGACGTTATAGCAAGGAAAAAAGTAACTCTTGAGTGGTTAGGCCTAATTGACTGCTGTTTTTGGCGGAATTTTTGGTGTTGGTAACAGTTGTAAATGTAATTATTTCAGCCACCAATAAGTATAACCTATAATTCCTTTTCATCAGTTATAAACTATCTACTTGATTTAATTCAGATCCTTTTTGTTTTATATACACAATAAGAGAAAAATAATACGTACCCAAGGCTGCAGGTAGATTTTGCCGTTCGTAAACAAAATGTAAAAAAAATTTCAGAACTGAATAACGACCAAATACTGTGATATATATACATCTATTGTGACAACCCACACTTCACACACAACCATTAATAACACCGGTAACCGTCAGTTGTGCCAGAGGCCTTATGGATCAAGCCCTTTTTAATTTGGCATTAGTAATGTGGAGGTGCCAAATTCTACGGATTATCCGTAGTTTATACGAATTGCGATGGTTTACTACGGAAGTATGGATTCTGTTAATAAACTACGGATTTATTATATTTCGCCGGACTGTAAATAAACAGGTATGTCCATTGTGTATGCATGTATATATTGTTAGCGCTGTGGATCGTATGATGCTCTATTTCTTTCCAGACGCTCCGGCACACAGACAGTATTTTGTTTCTCATGTTTTTAGTTTCCCGAAATAATATTTTGGTAATGATAGTGTATTAAAAAACTAGTTTGCTTACACTTTGCACGGCACGCATCAGAAGTGCTTCAAGTGTATTTCAACAACACATATTTTGTGAATCTTGTGGCAAAGATGCCGCCGTCATATTTACGGTAAAAAACTTCCTAGCACTTTTGTAGTTAGAAATTTTGAAGGAAAAAAAATGCCGAAGTTACAGACAATCAGGTAGTGTGATTGTGTATACACGTGTAAAGACTGTAAGAAATAACCATAAAAAATGAACACGCACTTTTGAGCTGTGCGTGCTACAGTACACTGTACCGGTGCCTAGATGCAAAAAACTGTCAATTTATTATGTTTCGCCTTCCTTTGCTTCTTTTTTTAATGAACTAGCACCTTTTAGACTAAAATGTGTTTAATTCTATTCCGTGCTTCTTCTATAAACATTAATATATTGTGCGCTATTTCCCTAGCCTGGCTATGCAAAATACTCCCCTTCAGTTTCGACAAAACAGGTGGCGTTTTTGTGCATCAATACATACCTAGTAATGTCAGGCATACTACACAACGTTTCACATCCAATAATTCAAAGCGAATTTCTGTCGGTATCTGAACGTACATACACAACATATACTTTCAGCATGGGTAGTAGGCAACTAGTGACGTAGAATGACGCATCTAGAAATGAGGGTTGGGGGAGAAGCAGACGTGAGAAGGAACTGATAAGTTGTATCCATAATGATCACACAGAGGCACAGCAAGCTGGCGGCAACGGTATGTGTTATTTCATGTAAGTGTTGTCAGATGTGTACTTCATGTATGATGTTTGTTTTGTAAATTGTCTAGTGTTTCCCCACAATACATTCACAGCAGTTTGGATGGCCTAAAAATAATTAACAAATAAAAAAATTAACTTGCATCAATTTGTATTACTGTACGTGGTGCTAATTGCTACGAGTAGTGCTATCAAACCTGTGTTTAATATAAAAAACTGAAATTTCAGAAAGTAGGTATGAGACCTGTATCAATTTGAATTTTTTCTACTCATTAATAACAGTGTTCAAATTCAGCTGCGAAGGAAATGTTTAACTGATGTTCTACTCTGTTCCACAACTTATCACATATCTATGATATTAGTTGAACCAGAAGGTCCAACTTTAAGTAAATAATTGTAAAAGACATTTCAAAACATAATTATATGCTGTGTTTAAATATAATGTAACATATACAACATGTGGTTGGAAAAATGATGTCAGTGACACTAAGAACAGTACACTGTTTGGCAACATAAGAACCAGTGCAGATAATACAGTGGAACCTTAGTCCATCATTGCTCAGGAGACTGACAAGAAGTTTCAATACATGCAGACAGTCAATGGATATGGTCTTGAAATGCAGACAAATAAGAAATGGTACCACAGTGTGTGTTCAGTAGTAGCTGATGTTCAGTACATATCCTGGATTCAATACAAATAGATTCAACATATTGAGGTAGGCCTACTTGTTCGATTAATTGAAATTGCTTGTTGCGCTCTGAGACACAGTTGCCTTCATCATTGTACAGTTTAACAAATTGTAAGGTCAGACCAACACAGATTACGAAAGGTATAGCAATTTCAAGCAAAAAACTAAAATTACTGCATGGAATGAAAAATGAGAATAAAGATGTAGCTTTTCTAGCAGACTATAGTACGTAATTATAAAAATATGTATTCCAAACTAATAAAACACGTAGGTAACAATATTAAGGAGTGGATAAATAAACCAAAAGATATTTAGAAAATAATTGTTAAAGAGATGGGAAAATAAATAAATAAAATATTTGGAAGTGTTAAATTGTAAAACAGTGACAGATTAATTACAACTGAAAAATAAATAACTGAGAATTTAGGAAGTACTAGCTCAAAATTAATAGTACAAATAATTTAACTACACAATATAACTAAAGCAAATACAATAACTAATAATAGAATGCTTGTTTTGCATCCTGTAACCTAAAAATGTTTTATGCGGAGGTCTATTTTAAAATCAATAAAAAATAAAACATCTTAAGACATATATGGATTATCAAATAAGTTTGTGAAAATGTGTGGATAATTTTTGGCCAAACTCCTTACACAAATAATAAATCAAAGTTTTTCGGAAGAAATTTTTCCAAATTGGGTGACGTTGGCAAAAGTTATACCAGTAAATAAAAAAGTGATACATTTACAATAGAAAATTATAGACCTGTGAGTATCTTGCCAATTTTTTTTAAAAAAAGTTTTGAAAGTGGAGAGTAGGACAGATTACAGTAGTTTGTTTTATGAAAATTCCTAACAGTATTGTTAAAAAAAAAATCAACTTCGAAAGCAGTTTCTTTTACTAACCAAGCAAAAACAGAAAATCTGGACCGTGGAGAAAATACTTGTGGAATATTCTACACTCTTTTAAAAGGGCTTGACCGTGTTAATTATAGTATTTTATTTGATAAATTGGTTTATTATGGAATTACAGGAAAATCATTTAAATTGAATCATTCATATCTCGGAAATAGATTTCAGAGGGTTGAAATTATATGTAGAAGTAAAACAATAATTTCTAAATGAGAAAAGATCAAAGGTGGTGTTCCTAAAGGGAGGATCTTACTTCATCTGTTGTTTATTATTGCGATGCAGTGTTATTTAAAAAAGGCTGTTAATAAATTTTGGTGTACGGGTGGAAAAATAAGTGAGGTAAGTTCTTTTTTCCCAGGTAGCGGGTTGTTACTGTACTCTCCTGGTGGACCGTTACTGTTCTAGCTTAATCAGTAATACTTTCAATGATTTTATGTCCACTAATTTCAACGTCGAAGGTCATGTAAGAAGATGCGCTATCAGTTGTCTACCAAGCTAACTGCTACATTTTTCAATACTTTTTAAACCTTATGGTGGCACTCCAGCCCACCGTACTTCGCGGCTTGTCTGCGTCTGTCTGTCTACTCTGAGGCGTCTCAATGTCTAATCCGACGACGACGTTAGACGGTATCACCCCGGTGTGCCGTCCTCCGCGGCTCATCAATATCTGCCCAAACTCAAACCGTTAACACACTCTTTCTTTGCTCCTGGTTGGCTCTAAAATATCCACCACTAGCTCTGCAGGCTTTGGTTCAGTCAGTCGTTCAATTAGGAGCCCCCTTTCGACAGATGGCCCTGCCCCCCAAGGATAGCAACTCCATGCTATTGCCGTATTTATTACAAAATTATTCATTCCCGTTCGGCTATTCACAGACAATTACACTAAACATTTTTCTTAACGGCTAAAAATTCCTTATATCCTGATTACTTAAATATTTAACATTCTCATCTCCTGCCCTCTCATCCAGCATCTAGGGGGTAACTTGAGCGTGGGTGGAGGCGAGAAGGTCCAGACGCTAGCCATGTATCACCTGCTTGTTTCAACACTGACAAAGTATACACAAATTCCTGTTTTTCTCTATAAAATCTGGTACATTGATAAATGCTTATTGAAAGTTATTTAATCACAATCCTTACATGATTGCGAGAAGAAAGAATGGTCGCAAGGCATATTTATGATGTCATCTGAAATTTATGACAGTTGAGCAACAATTATAGCTATTAAGGGCAGTATGTACGGAGAGGGGAGGACGACTGTGCGCTCCAGGCCACACGGTAAAGCATGCAGTGGGACACGTCTTAGCTGCGTTCGAAGAGAGAAGAGAGACGACAAGAGCATAGCCAGGGTGGCGTGAGGCAGGTGGAGGGGAAGGCCATCCTTGTCACTTTTACCCTCCCTACTTCAGTTGTGCGAGGATGCTTGTGGGGTGAACATCTCATGTTATCAGGCCTTAGCTGACGTGCGCTCACTGTGATGTCATTGTCAGATAGCAAATAGATACCGGGAGCATGGGAGAGTGCTGTTTCAATCGCTTGAGTCATGGTTTCATTATGCTGTCACAAATCTAAGTGACTCACTCCCGATTAATTTCTCTGTTCAACACCACCAGAAGGAGTGTATGTTTAAATAATTTTAATGCAATGTTTCACTAGTTTCGGCATAATAGTATTATAATAATTGATCAGGAAAATTTTGCTCTTTAAAAAATAAAATAGCGAGAGTAGTACTAAAAAATAAAATAGCGAGAGTAGCACTTTTATTCAATGGGTTGGTGCAAAGTAACATACAAACACAAATACTTGAAGTTCATTTTATTGCGTTCTGCTTTAAATATAAATTATAAAGAAAAATTATAAAATTTTTGTACAGTCACAGAAGTCACCTTTGTAAATTTTTATTTGTACATGTGACATAATATTCTCATAAAATAAAGAACAAACTTCGTACATTATAGTTTAAATAAAAAAGATTAACACATTGGTAAACTCCAGAGTCACTCTTATTTAGTTGTGCATTTTATAAAACAAAACCTTATTCTGCAAACCATTATGTTCCCACAGAAGTTAACATGCTCGTTCCCCATTGTACAATTAAAAGATAATACAGAGATATGCACATTTAATTGATATATTCTGCAGCGATTGCTTTAACTTTCTTGCAGACACGTTATAAATAATTCATGGGGCGGGGAAAGAATGAAAGATTTTATAATACTAAAAAACAATCAGGGAAAAATTGTTAAAGGTTTCTTACAATTATAAAACAACCGTCAGGAGAAAGAATAAAATTTTCTTTCAATAATAAAATATCACTCCTGCGTAGAATGCATGCAAAGAATTTAAATCTATAAATATTTCACACTACTAGTGTGAATTAGTGTGCGTTATGATACGCAAAGAAATTCAAATTAGCCAGTTCGAAACCGCAGCTTCTATGTATTTTACTACTTAGGATATTACGAACCATCATCCAGTCAGCTGCATACTCACTATTGTCAGTTAACACGTTCTTCGATCACAAAGTTTATAACAACAAAAGTTAAAATCTGAACATATTATACAGAAAATTAGAAAATCATTGTAATATTAAATATACGCAACTTCAAAAAATTGTTACATGAAATATACACAACTTCAAAATAACTGTAACATGAAATATATTCATAATAAATATTGCAAGACAAAATACAGATTTTAAGTCACAGTAATTTGCATGAAGTCGTGTAAACAGAGTATACTCTGACTCGTGTATAGAAAACATGACAACATTTTAAGAATTGGCAACATGCACTTTATTTTACTGCCAGCTTTTTTTTTCCAAGTATCATAGCACTAGTATTGTACATAGTCAGTCTCATAATTGAGAAATTATGAAAAAATGAAATATTTTTTTAATGCCTGTCAAAACGTGCCTGGACCGCCAAATTCAACTGTAACATCCCGGCACAGACACAAGTCGGCCCTTGTTTATGTATGCGAATGCCACGCAGTGTGTTTCTCATTGTCATTTCACCAATTTTATCATTAACGTACCAGCATGTAATAAACAATGTATTGCACCACATTGTAATAAACACCACAAAAATACCCATTCCATAAAAAATACCGAGAATTAATGAGGTGAATGGTCTTCACTGCAACAAGCGTAATTTAAGTAAAGTTACACTGAAAACCTACCATTTGTGCTTGCGAATACAATTTAGTGTAAATAAATGAACACTAAAAAAATTGATGTACAGTATACATATAGTACTGTACACTGTGTATGTACGACAATGACATACCTAACAATGCAGCCTAGATGTATGTAACCTTACACTTGTGGGCTTTCTTTAAATTAAAACATCATCATAACACCACATTTTTTTATTAAACTCTGATTTTCACATTTACCTAAGTATCAAAAGTAAAGGATAATTATAACACCACCAAATAAACTCTGTGGGACTGCGGTATGCGGAAGGTTGCTCAATTTGGTAATGTTTTCTGTTGTCACATTGTTATGAAATACATTTTAGGGGCATGATACACTTACCAAACATTTCAATTAACGTTTGTTGAAAAGAATTGATATAATTGTGTACTTGATATAAACGTGTAGTTTGGTATCCTTTTACGTTTGGTTGTCATGCACAGCAAATTAAAAAAAAAAAGTTATTTTTTCTGGCTGTAAATTATGTTTGATGTACAAAGTTTTTCGCGAAAAACCTTGCATTTCAAATAGTTTTAAATGCTTTTATTACATATACACATTGACTTCTAAATTTAAGAGATTTTTGAAATTATGCCTAGAGAGATTTATACAGTTAAATCACAATGATGTGTGGTCACATAAATTCCGGTTACTTACAACCGTATAGAAGCTTTTATAATAAATGGATAGTTTGATGAAATTATTACGTCTGTACGTTAATAATTTCTTGAGGCCTACCAGCTACCGAGAATTTTGTATTCTATAAGAAGTTTACAAAATGTCACTCGACTAACCAGAGTAGATTATAACATATTCTCGCGTTGTTTCAATCGTAATCTGAATGAAGTTTTCTTGCGTTCAAGAAATAAACCAGTCTTAATTACTTGTATTCATTTGTTTTATTAACCTCGCTAACGTTCATTGATGAACATCCTGGTCACGATATCAAGTAAGTCTAGCTAACTCGAGAAGGTTGCATACTGTAAACGTTTTATGACAGCTGCCGTAGGAAATGGTTGACTAGAAGAATGGTTTCGGGTCTAGTCCCTAAAGGAAGACTCGTACTATTGTACATGAACTCTTCTGGGCCATCTCCGTTCACCACAACGCCTGTGAAAGTAATAAGCTGTTATATTTGGTCACGAGGTTAGCATGAGTAGGGCGAAACATCAGTGTGAGGTGATCAATCAGTTATACGAGTAATGTTTCTTATGTCAAAAAGTCACGAAACCTTGAATTGCTTGCAGTCTTTTAGACATTAACGTGGTGGTCGAGCATATCTGTTTGTGTGACTCAGCAAACATACTAAACTAGCAGTCCCCCGTGACTTTGCTTGTGAGTATTATTCATAACTGATAATATTTACTTAATTGTAAATCCTCTTTGTACACCAGATTGGTACTTCAGACATCAAGTGTTGCAATGTCCAATCTGCTAATTGATTTAACTCTGCAGCAGGATAAATAGCTATAGCTGTTCACGTGAAAAGCAGTCTTAAGTTTGTCCCTGCCACTAACAGCGACTTCGCCTGGACCTTATTTATAGCACTGCAAAGTTGACGTTGTGGGGTAGTTATAGACTCTTAATTGTAAGCGGTTAATCAAATGAAAAACTTCTGATTTATCCTGTGCACAACCATTGGTTATGGTGCCCTCAATCACATATTTTCAAAATATTCACTTGAAGTTTAATGCCATTAGAAAGTTTTTGTGGAAAAGGTTTCGTGGAAACGTATTTGGTGACCCAACCGTGAGATTAGTGAGATGATATATGCGAGCTGATGTTGTCGAGGAACCTCAGTGGAATGTGAACTGCATAATAATCCATTTTACCCCATTTAAACGACCACATGCAAATTTTTCACTAATTTGATCTGCCATGCAGTTTTTGTGTGTCGGAATTGATAGTTCGCACGCAGCTTTTAACGGAATTCTAGCCCAGAACCTACGCGAATGTAGACTTAAGCTAAAAACAACTGCCTCACGTAACATCGATATAATTCATGAAAACGAATTTAATTTAAAAAATAAAATATTTATGTCCTGGGCTCATAGAGGTTGTACAACACCACGTTTCGATGATTGAAATCCTGAATAATTAATTCTCGCTGGCCCTATTTACTTTTCGGATAGTCTGCCTCGAAAGTGTACAAATTTAGTTTTATTCTTAGTAGTCGAGTTATCTTAAAAAGTAAAAAAAAACCTAAACATATAATTTTTAAATACTTATGTAAGCATCACTCTGACACAAAGAACACCTCAATATCTCTACTGGTTAGATAGATATCATGGGCCTAAGGAAAACATATTTTGTGCTTTTTCGCCCTTTTGGATATCAAATTTCGAAATATTTTAATTTCACATCTTTGGCATTTCTATAAGCATCCTATTGAGGTGCAAATCACGACGGTAGCCCTTTCAGTCGAATCAAAATCAATAATTCATTAAAAAACACACATGACCCCGGCACAGTACTGAGAGTTCAAATTTCTGTGATCATCATCATCATCATGAAACAAAAATTAACTACATATCTTGACGGGTTCGATAGATATCGAGGATTTATCTGAGACACATTCAAGGTCTTTTCAGCTTTTAAGACACTGAATTTCGAAGTACCCTTGTATCACATTTTAAACTACTTAACTGGTGTCTCTTGGACGTGAATCACAATAGCTCCTTGGGTTCAAGATTAATTAAAACCACATTTCATCACTTTCACCCCTTTTCACCTCCTTAGGTGGTGAATTTCGAAAATTCCTAAAATTACTATTCAGGTATTTGAGTAAGTATAAATTTTAAACAATAATCACATCACTATATACAAATCAATGGGATCGATATATATCGATTGTGAATCGAAAACATATTTTACCCTTTTTTTTACTTTTTTGGGGCTGAATTCGGAATATATATTTTAATGGTATTTGGGATATTTACAAAAGCATCAATCTAAAACAAAGAGCACTTTCATATCTCTATTGGTTCAATAGGTATGGAGGAATAATCGAAAATACATTTCACGTATTTTCACCCCCTGAATTAAAGAATTTCAAAACATCTTGAAATCATATCATAGATATTTGTATATGTAACCAATTGAAGCAAAAATCACGACGATAATCAATTGTGCTTCAGTGATATAGACAATTCATAAAAAACACATTTTACTGCTTGGGGGTCGAATTAAAAAAAATCCTAAAATTACTTTTTAAGTAGTTGCGTAAGCAACATTTTTAAGTGAATACAATCTCTCTATCGCGAAGAATTTTATAGATATCGATAGTTAATCGGAAACACATTTAATTAAGGATTTTCACCCCCTTAAATGTTGAATTCCGAAAAATTCTTAAATTGGCTAATATGTATTTTTATGTGTGTCCTATTAAAGTAAAAATCACGACGATGTGCTGTCGGGTTGGAGCTCTATCGACATTTCTTCAGAAATACATTTCCCCCTTTTCACTCCCTTAGAGGTTGAATTTCGAAAAATCCCTTCTTAGTGCTCACGTACAACCTGACGGGAAACCACACAAAACATTTCACGATTCTAGGGTCAGCGGTTTGGGCTGCAGTTTGATATGTCAGTCAGTCAGGGTTGTCTTAAATAATAGTTTCCGATAGTTTTTCAAGCAGGAATATAATGTCTTTGAATGTTTATTGCAATAGGATAGAATAACGTACTGTACTACTGTGGACATACGCCTTTGCAATATTATGTCGCCCCAAAAGATGACGGGAGCAGATGTCAGCTCCCGAAATTTTGCGAAAAGTCAAGAAATATACTGTGTTCTTTCTTGTCTTCATCGTTGTGTCGTCTAGTGTGTTGTCTGTGACATCGTCGTTGTCTTGTCTTCTGTCCAACATTGTGTTTGTCTCAGTATTATTCTCTGTGCTGTCTTAGCTGTGGTGTCCTGAGTTTTACAGATTATTTGGTTTGTCTTTCGACTTTTATTTTTGAATGTTTATATTATTTTTCTTTATTTGTTATTGACTAATTGCTTATGGGATCTTTCATGTTCTGTTGTTTTGGTTTATGAATGTGTTGACAGTCAACGAAGCTGTTTATCTTTCTTTTTCTGTTTGTTTTTACTTAGTCTCATATATTAGAATTCTAGGACGACATAATATTTCAATGGCGTATGCCTTCAACAGTACAGTACGTTATGCTGGAATATGCTGTGTTTTGCATTACATTTAATGATATTTTTATTAGGTTGTTAGGTAAGGAAACCACAATACAAATGTTAATATGTGGCGCTGGTATAGCTGGCCACTTCTTGTGCCTGAACATCATGTCTCATAGAACAAACCTTGCTGACGTCAGAAGATATAGGGCCTAATGTGGAAATGTGGCACACGATTTTCTGTTGTTTCCAGTAAACGCTGCCGTTTCCTGAATAAAATACAGCTGTGATAATATATTGAAATAAAAGTTACTTTAGTAGTTTTATGTTTAACAGTCACACAATCAGATACAACAAAGATAACTATCATTTTGAAAAAGTTATATATTGTGAAAATGTTATTTTTTTTAATACGTAGAAGTGGCTCAGTAGCACTTTAGCTTAGTTGGCGTAGGACGTTAATCAGCACTCACGTAATTTATGTATGTCTCATATTACCAAGCTTGCCTGATTAGTAAGAATTAAACCATGACAGTAGTAAAATACTTATTTTGCTTGGTACTCCAAGAATTGAGTTCCTTTTCTTTTCTTGCGACATGCAGAAAGGTGCAGTCTTTGTTTATGCCCTCTCCTGTAGTCTAGATCCATAACGAAAAAAAATTCAGTTAGGCCTAAGCCTATAATATTCTTAGGACAAAAATTCTTGAACGCTAACAAGATCGACTGACAAATGAGAAGGAATCAGCATGGCCCAGCGCGACTGTGTAATCAAGGAGATAACTGGTGTGCGTGTCCTTCACTACCTTCCCCTACCTTCATAGCTTGTCCCCACGCACCAGCTAAGGCCACGCCTTCTGTCCGCTACTCTCGCTGCATCGGTTTGTCGCCGCGAACAGCGACTCTCTTCACGACTTGAATTTGCATAGTAGAAACGTTTTTCCTCAAATATTTCAGCGACGACTGTAGGGTTGCTATACATCATAATGTTCCTAATCGTAATGTGCATATTTGTATGAAATTAATTTTCTTTGAACATTTCACACAAAAAACTTTTTTTTGTTGAATTAAGCAACGAATAACTTAATTTGAAAAATTTATAATGCAAAAACACTTTCTTACAAACACAGTTAATTATGTGAGTTCGTCAAAGTATGAATTTTCAGTGTTACGTTTCACAATAAAATGATTTCTCCTGAAGGCTTTAACACTTGCAAAACAGCAATGGGGGATTTGATCCAGAAGCCCCTTAATCTTACTAACTGCTGTGGCGATCATATGGGGCGTGTTACATCATGTATGTTAATGATTTATGTATTGCGGATCAGTACCTGCCATCTTCAAAGGCTTCAATTTTTGCTTTAAGTTCCAGACAGTGAGATTTATCAAAATTTTCCGTCTGACATCCTGGCACAGAGATTACCTTCTTAAACTTTATCAAATTGGCACACCTTCACTACTTTTCTTCGTTTTTGACCAGTAACCTTTCAGAGGAAGATAGTTATTTTTACCTAAGGATGGTCAATTGTATAGTAAAAGCAATAGCAGTCTAGCAATGTCCATTGTATATACATTGTAAGAAACTATTCCCTTTGCTTTGTCGAAGCATAAAACATTATAGAAAATTTTTTGTCTAAATTAAATGTGTGACAGGTACTGAAAAGGAAATAACATTGACACATATTACTTAATTTGCAGATTATACTAGTATTATCGTAAATTATTATAGTATGGATATTATGAAAATGAAATCTACGGAAACTTTAATTTCACTTAGTAATTGATTCAAGGCAAACAGATTGGTAGCACTTAATATTTAAAGAACTAGATTTATTTCATTTCATAAACAGGGGAAGTGATATGAAGAAATGTTATCTAAAATTAATTATTCAGCGACTTAAGTTAAAGTAGTAAAATTCTTACAGTTGTATGTATACACAATAGGGCAGAACACAGAGGATATTCATGAAAATAAATTATCATCTGTATGTTTTTCACTAAAATCACGTAGAGAATTATTAGAGGATAAAATGTTAAAGATGGCCTACTATAGTGTGACAACGGAAAAAGAACCTTGGCCGGTGGAGCTTTGTGCATCTAGAGTCTTCCCCTACTTTGTAATAGCTAGAGAGGGGATAACCTTAACCAGTAGCATTTGCACTTCAGTAAAGTTCACCTATTTCGCCATGGCTGGAGGGATGAAGACACGTTATCGTATCTGAAACTGTGTTACACGCAACAGACAGCAAAGTATAATGATGTGTCTGTCTGCATCATAAGTCAGTCTCTAATTTTGTGACGTCACTAATTTTGTGTCTGCTCTGAATGGCCCATTTAAATGTATACAAACCCATGCTTCTTTACATGTCAATGGCGCTGTAGGTATTTCACGTGCCTATTAGTAACGACTGCTCAGTTACATTTGAAAACCAATTATTTGTTGTTAAATGTGCCTATGTTGATTCAACCAAGAAGACAAATTTTGCTTGTTCTACTGTACTCAGTAAAGCTTTGATTACGTCAGTATGTGTTCCTTTTGTACAATGAAAGAAAACCAATGTGATGCCGCAGTTTTTCGGTAAACTTGTCACTAGTTTGTTTACTACCCACCTATAAAAATGTCCATAGTTCATGGCATAATGATAATTGCCAGATGTCTGACTGGGATTTGAAAATATGTAGTGCATTTGGAACAAAGTCTTCTTCACCACCATCACGCACAGCAATTAACATTCGAACCTTTCCCTATAGATTCAGTAACACCAATTTCTGTATCTGATTGCCAGAAAGAAGTTACACTATGTAAAGCACTGACATAAGTTTTGTTGACAGACACTGTATTTCCATAAATAATCACTGCTGCAGTTCAAAACACGTACTGTTGTCTAGCAAAGTCTTGTTTAATTTTTTCGTTAGCCGAGACAGTTTTCCGCACAATATAAAATTCATGTATTTTTCTATTCACAGCACCACATGTAAAATTGTCTACTTCAATTAACTTCTTGTGTTTGTTTTCTTCATGGTAGGTTTGACTATTGCTTCAGAAGCCCCTATTTCAAGACTCGTTACTTCAGCAATTTTATAGGCCTTCGTCAGTTTGTCTGGCTGTTTTTGTTTCCAGCAATTATGTTGCTAAATTATGCAAATCACAGTCTTGTCCCTGTAACGGAGTACCCAACTTGATAGGCGACTTAATTCTTGAAGTAGAGCCATTAGAAGAGTCGTAAGGTCTATTTACCGTGTAACACGGACTCATAGGCACCTGTGCGAAGCGATGCTCACAGTAAGCAAGCAGATGCGAGATTAATCCCCTCCCTTTCCGCATAACTTTGTCACGTGACTTACCGCTGATTCTTGGGGTCTGCTCAGGATCTTTTGCACATTGTCTTGTTTTTTGCTTTTTTCATACTTTGATTTAATATGGTATGGAGTTTTGGGAAAATACCAGGAAAAGTAAAAATATATTTCTGGTGCAAAAAAAAAGACAGACTTCTGGCAATAGTCTATAAGAGAGTATCTTGTAGAGATCTATTTAAAAGTTTAACTTTAAAAACACTTTATAAAATATATATATGTGTGTGTTGGTGTGTGTGTGTGTGTGTGTGTGTGTGTGTGTGCGCGCGCGCGCATGTAGTTGTGTTCTAAACTTTGAAAATAGAATATCACATATTATAAAAAAATTGAAGTAATTCACTATCACAACACAAGAAATATATTGAAATTTAAGTATTAGTCAACATAATTTAATTCTCCAAAAAAAATGAAATTTTGGCTGAGGTCTGCATGGTTGTTTTTGTACACAAATTGATTATAATAATGATTTATTGTAGTTTTTCGCAGCCTATAGCATTGTTGTAAGTTCATTGTTTTGTATAATTTAAAATATCTGCATGTAATAGGCACTTGAAATTTTTTATGTCAAGTATTACGTAATTTTTTTTATAAAAATGTAGAATAAAAGTGGTGATAAGATACTTGGGGTGCGAGAAATTAGTTGAAAAGTATTGTTTGTTCTTATTGAAAACTGTCTGTTTAGAAAATAAATACTGACTCACGAGATTTAATTTTTTTCTACCTTGATAAGTATCGGTGGCCTTGCTAAGGTCAAAATAAGTAGTGTCAGTTTGCTTTTGTAATTTGATGTCACCATGCATATCATGTTCAAAAATTATAAGGTTAGTGGTTGTAGTGCTATTTGTTCGGAAACCACGTTGAGATAGTAGATTCTTATTGTGGAAATTAAAATTTCTGCGAATAATTTTGTCATAAACTTTTGCGACCCCACAAATTTGCTAGGTCTATATAGGCCTTAAATTATTGACGTCATGCTTATTACATTTTTTGAAAACCGGAATCACCACTCCCTCTTTCCATGTATCTAGAAATATATGTTGTACTAGGTTTTTCTTGAAGATAGTGGTTAATAATGGAGTAAAATTGTTACTACATGCTTTGTTTATTAAATTAGGAGGTATTTCAGCAATCCCAAAAGATTTTGTTGATTAAGTCTTTATGGCCCATATTACCATATTTTTCTCTTACCTATGGTGTAGTAACAGAATATTTATACTACTAAAATCAGAATTTTTTCTTGGCAGGGAGTAGATTTAACATACAATTTGAAAGAAATGAGAACCAAATATATTGACTACCTACCTGTGATGCGTCATGTATGTGGTTGCAGGGTGTCTATCGGTCACGGAAGTTACCAAAAAAATCACATTATTTGAACAAGGTCACGGAAGTCACGAAAAAATCACTGAATTTTACGAGTGGTCACGGATTTTGTGTAGGAACAAGCAGTTTATTTTCACATGTTTAAATTGCACTCATTTATTTGTAGCGTTGAAAAACGAGCATATACATCGCTAGGAATTCTCTGCAAGTTCAACCTTTGTACTGGTGGACTGTGTTTGATACTTGTGCCCTTTTAAGGATGGCACACCCAGATATTGTATGTGTGTTGCGAGAGCCAATTTAATGAAAACATGGTGCCAACGAGTCAAAACTTAGTCACCTATGCCGTTCTTACCCGTTGACCAGTCGTGTTTACTTTCCAGATGCTCACCCTGCTGATGTGTAGTGCTGATAACGCATCCCCTCTTTTTTGTTGTGCCTTCACTTAGCATGGCAGTGACGCATTCACACACACACACTCCACCACGGCGCAATACTCATGAAACCGATGATATGACCACAACGTCGGCGCTAGAAATCCTAAATCCTGGAGGAGTTTGCAACACAAGAAGTTATTCACTTAATCAGGAAAATTTAATAAACTAAAACACTGTCAGAACTCGAAAAATACCATACAACACTTGTGGTTATTTGTCATTTTCAGTGGCTGGGTGTGGGTAGAGACAGGGTATGAAAAATCGTGTTGTTAGTATACACGTGAAAGTGAACTGATAATGGCTAGGAGAAGGGGAGGGTTACAAGTTGGATGTCTGCTGGTCATTTGTTCGCTAAGGGGGTGAAGATATTGATAGTTTCCAGGAAAGACTTTGGAAGTTGTTTCTCACGCTAAGAAAGTATAATGCGGGCCGGGGAAGGGGGGGGGGTGACTGTCATCTGCTGGCTATGAAACAATCATGTAACTCTACCTGTCACGGCCTTATCTACGAAGAGTAAGCTTTTGCCTTATAAAGAAACGAGGTTAGACAAACTCATGCCGAACGTTGCTCTCCGACGTGCGCCGTCACATTTTTTTAACAGCTTTAACTTTTTTTATTATTATTTTTGCTGTTTTTTTGGCGGTTTCCTAGAGTATATTCGTAAAATCGCTACCTTATTGTTGAAGAGAGCAGCACACAATATTAAGATGTTAGGGTTAAAAAAAGAGAAACTGCTTGAAGAAAAAATGGAAGAACTGTCCAAAATTGAGAGAGAGCTAAAAAAACTAAGAAAAGATATATAATCACTGTGCCCACTCAGGCACACACAACTAGACAGACACACGTCCTGTCCAGCCAAAACGGGCAAAGTTGAGCAAGGACTGTTGTTAATCTACGGCTAACAAGTATTCACAACACATAATAGACAACACAGAGTGAGGGGTGGTTCTACTCTACGAAGGCTCAAAACACGTGGATTCACGACGTCAAATGTATTACCAATCTCAATTTACCAATCTTGCCCAAAAGGTACTTTACAAAAAACACAATTCAACATTATTATTCACAGGAACCTGCAGCGAGGGTTAATTAATACAATTAGAAAACACAATTACCAAAAATCCGACTCTGACCCACTCGCCACATTGACGCTCAGCTGGCACGTAATAAATAAAAATTGAGGGAAGGCAAAACAATCAAAAAAGCTAAAAGGAAACGGAACTAATAACAAGCAAAACCAAACTAGGGTATACACGCGGTTTACTGTACCGAAGAAAATGACGGATCACATGACCCTATTCAAAAGAAGTTAAACTTTCCAAACAAACGCAGACAGAGCGTTGAGGTAACGAGTGGCAAGGAACCTTGCTAGGCGGACGCAGTTCTCGGAGTGCCAGAGCACACGACGGCAGGAGGCCTGGTAGAGGAGGGGAAGTAGGGGGTAGAGGGACTAGAAGAGGGAGGCGACGAAGATAAGCGACGGGACCCGAATATTCACGAGGACCGGCGAGGCAGCGCGGGCCTATCCAACGGAGCGCATCACAAACACAAGGGCACAGATGATGAACGTCCAAGTTCCAATGGGAGCAGAAGTTATTCACAGGGCATAGTACAATAAATAGTGGCTGAGTCGAGAGTCCAATCACAAATAATCTTCTAGGGTTCTAGCAAGGTCGTGTTGACCCATCACGTAATTGTTTTTATAGTTCTTGTAAATAGTTAAATTTTGCAACTGTGACGTCTTTATAAATGATTATTTGCATAAGTACATAGGTCACAAGAACTTTGTGTCCCCATAGGTCACGAAAAAAGTCACTGAATTTTGTTGGATGGGTTGGGTATACACTCTGGGTTGTCGTTTATAGATAGGCTGATGTTTTCATGGTAACCATCTTTCATTAGTTTGACCTATTTTCAAATATTTTCAGAATATTTTTTTCAGGCTATTGTTTGTGTTTTCTTCCCATACTTTTTTTTATCTAGTTTGATTTTTTGTTTAACTAATTTTGTTTGATTGGAAAATAAGATGTAGTTTGCAGGGATAATTTTTTTTGAAAAGTGGTTCCATTTCTTTAATCAGCTTTATAAGATCTTAAGAGAAACATATTATGTATTTATCACTTAACTATCTCCTTCATAGGGATGTTCTTAATTATAATATTTTCTGTAAGGTATGTAACCATTGTATATATATATATATATATATATAACTCAGAAAATAGATTGGACTTCAATCAGAGGTGTTGAGTGAATTGTATAATGAAGGATAGTTCCCATTTTAGTAAAGATATGTTATATTATTGTCAAAATTACTATTTCAAGTTGTATCCAATAGGAAAGTACACAGTAAGGAAGGATGATATAAATCTTTATTTGTTTGCCTTTCACCAAGGCGATCCGGGTTCGATTCCCGGCAGGGTTGGTCCCTGGATTTTCGCATGTGAGAATCGAGCCAGACAATGCCGTTGGTTGGCTGGTTTTCTCGGGAATCTCAAGTTTCCCCCGCCCTTCATTCCGGCGATGCTCCATACTCACTTCATGTCACCCCTTACCAGCGCTAATGACCTCTAACACTTTGATAAATGAAGATTAATGAATCTCATCCATGTTCGTACAAATAGGAAAGTGCCTCCAGATCTGGTGATTTGTAGTTAAAATTTTTGTCTTCCTTTAGTGCATCATAATATGGACTTATTAAACAAAATGTATTATTAAATATACTGCTATTAATTTATTGTTCTGTGGCCACATAAAAATATGAGTATGTATTAAATTTGGTTTTCAGTTTTACAGTACAACAGTGAGGTTTTTTACTTCTATCTCATTATTGATGTTGATGTTAATGACAATGACGATAACAACTGAATTATTATGTGTTATTAATGATGATAACTACACAGGCTGTTACAAAAAGGTACGCCCAAACTTTCAGGAAACATTCCACACACACAAAGAAAGAAAATATGTGATATGGACATATGTTCGGAAACGCTTAGTTACAATGGTAGAGCTCAATTCCTTACATCTCGTTGAATGTCATCGTAAATAACACTTCGTACAGAAAATGTCCCAAATACCCAATGAATTAGTTCTTTACAATATACTTTACTTCCTAGGTTCACCGCCAGGTGGGCCACTGTGTGCTCCCAGTCCATCATTTCATGTGAGTTGAAGAGACGCAATGCAGTCACGATTACCTTCCATCACATCGCCCACCTGGCGGTGATCCTAGGAAGTAACGTACATTCTAACGTAACATTCAGTTGGGTAATTGGAACAGTGTCTGTACGAAATGTTTTTTACGATGACGTGTAACGAGAGGTAATGGAAGGGGCTCTACCATGGACATTAAGCATTTCCGGACATATGTCCATATCACATATTTTCTTTCTTTGCGTGTGTGGAATGTTTCCTGAAAGTTTGGCCGTATCTTTTTGTAACATCCTGTATTATTAATACTAGCACATATACCGTATTTTATTGTTAATTTATTGCACATATTTGTAGTGTCACCCAAACAGTGTTACGACCGTATTAGGCAGGCACTTAGAAGTACATAAGGAAAAACAGTACACAGAACTACAAGCAGGGTTCTTACAGTCCTGGAAAGTCCTGGAACTTTGACCATGCCCTTAAAAGGCCTTGAAAAGTCCTTGATTTAATCCAGTCCTTGAAAAGTCCTTGAATTTTTGGGTTTACTTACCTAATATTCTTGCTATTTTCCTAACATTAAAATCCTTTCTCAGAAATATGAAATGTTATTTTGTCTACGTATTATTTCTGTAATATAATTAACCTGATGATAACAGATGTTTTGCAGTGTCTGTGAAATTGATACACTTTCTGGTATACCACAGCACGTTAGGTTACACCTAGTGTTTTTTTTAATGTGGTCGCAACAAGTAGTAATCTTCATCTGCTGGAGTTTAATGGCAAAATTTTTTTTTGGAAGAGATGAGGTGCAAAAAAATACTAAAGAGCTATGAAAAGTAAAAGTAGTCGATACGAAATCCTGTATTTACGAGAGGATTAAAAAATAAAGTAAGTGTCAGTTGTGAGAGAAGCTAGCATGCAGTGCATGATGCAAAGCAGAATATCTTCCACGTTTTTCAAGTCGAAGTTGCTCGACAACTTCCGAAGCGGTGTTTTGTACCAACGATATCAGCACTGTACTTTGCGCAATTAGTGACGATGATATTTCACTATGCTTACTTATTTTTTATTTATTGAGTTACAGTATTTAATTCATGGTAATTTTAACACATTGAATTGGGAATACAATACTCTGTTGTGTGCTAATACTTGAGCAGGAGCGTGGCATCAGCCATATTTGTTTACGTTAGAACCAGTAACGGACTGAATTTTTTTTTTTAAACCAAATCTCTCTCTTTAAAAAGTACGTACTTATTTTGTGATTCAGTGTAATTCATTTTCATGAAACTTTTTAATAAATATGAAGGTGTTAATTTTAAATGAAACTGAAAATTTCTGGTTCATTTACCATTGGTGAACTTTAGTTCTTGGGAGGTGGGGGGCAGGAGGAAATCGTAATAGATATGTTGTAAATAAAACCTTAAGATTCCACTATACACTTTATGTACGAGTTCTAGGTTTCAAGTCGTAATATTAGTTTTACAGCATAAAATAAAAATTTGTTCAGGTAGAACCAATTTCCTGTACATGTTCTTTAACATTATTGCGTTAAGTTTGCATTACTTGTAAAATACAATTCGTAAACAGTAAGAGAAAAAAATTAGTACACGACTTTTTCTCACACTGTTTACACATTGCATTTAACGTGTAAAGCAAATTTAGCGCAAAAATTATAACGTACGTGTACATTAAAATGGTTATACCTAAACACATTTATCTATTTATACCGTAAAATAAATATAACGGCTTAAAAACCAATAATTTGTACCTCATGAGTATAGTGGAAAATTTGGCGTATTGGATGTAATTTACTGCGGTCCTTGAAATATTGGGAGAGAGTCCTTGAAAAGTCCTTGAATTTTAATTGTATGTTGCTGTATGAACCCTGTACAAGACAAGACGTAACAACGATTATTTAATACAATAATTACAAAAAATATATGATTTAAATTAAGAAACAGTAGAAAATAGAGAAAACTAATGAAATGCAGTAAGTGATCTACAGAAAGTTATGTCTTCGAGAGAAAAGGAATGGCGCAGTTTGCCTGCCTTCCAGCCTTGGTCTCTCAGACACACCACACATGTGAACACTTTTACTTTAAAATATAATGAACTGACAATTTGGCGGGTTTGGTAAATGGATCAAAGTTTCTACAAAAGTTGTTTGCATTGTTTGCACAGTGTTTCGTTATGTCAGATGAATTGTGTTGTGCTATAAATAGATCACTAGATTTTTGTCACTAGGATTAAACTTTCAGGGATGCATTGTTTATTATTTCACTGCAATCAAAAATTTAAAAATAACTCTTACGAAAAAATATGCATCTAAAGCAGGTCGTCTTGTATTTAAAGCATGTGTCTGGTAGTCAGATAAGCTACCCATGTAGTTGAATTGTGTGTCTAATTAAACCTGTTATGAAAGATTTTGAATATTTTATTTTGAACGTTTTCTTAACATTTAGAATCAGTCTCTGTGAGTGAATTCCGTACTACTGGCACGTATTAGAACATAGACCATATTAAAGTATAGTACAGACATAGTATTGAATCACTCAGAGTTTTAGGTGGTAATAAAAGTAATAAGACCTAAGCATCTAGAAAGCGGGAGTTTGCTGTTAATTATAAATTGCTGTGAAATGATGTAACACAATTAATACAATTTCTGCCAACAGCATTACCCACAGCCCTGTGAGTTTGATAGGTATTATTTGTCCAAGCGAAATATCAAAATACACTTAATTATTTTATACACTGTTGCTTTAGTATTCTCAAAGTACAATGTCCTGCACTAAATTTGTTTCCAACAGTGTTTGTCCACATTACCATAGCAAGAAATTTTTTTTCCAAACGGTTTTGATCTGTCAACTTATAGACAAAATCAAAAATGATTATCTCTTTATGACGTTGGATGGAAAAAAATAGTAAATATTGTACGGGGGAGATACTTAAATACAGGAGCAGGCGTTGTGACTGGGCATTCATAGACAGCTGCCTTGCTGGAACGATGACACGGAATGAAGTCTCACTACGGAGAAGTGACAATCAGAGTGAGAATAACACCCAGAGAATATTCGCAGGTGAACTGGAGTGCCCCAAGAAAACTGAGGCCAACTGCAACATCTTCCACATAACTTACAAGTGAAAAATTGGTTGTCCTATGCCAAGTAGAATCAAATCTCTAAATTTCCTTGATGGGACGCAAGTTCTCTATCCACTACCCCAACTGCTGCCCTGTTTGATTGAATTTCCAGTAATTCTTTTTAATTAATTTTTTGTGTAGCAGTTTGTATGGAGTACACTGTACAACTCCTAATATTTTGGGATAACGGATTGAAGTGTAGAGGATAATTAGTGGTCTCATTTAATTCACGAAAAAGCTCCACTTACTTACACCTATGTTTATAAAATTTCCCTGCTTAGTTTATTCAATCTGTAAGTTTTAATTATGTCCATATGTTCAGTTGTCATTAAATGTGTGGTGATGAGGATTACTGTTATTTGTGAAATTGGCAGGTAAATTCATCAGACATATGCGAAGAAGATGGAAAGGTATCTGGTGAAGAAGAAGCTAGAGATAAAGTGGAGGACCCGAGTTTACAAGTACTGGATAATGCTATACAACAGGAACAGGCACTGACTCAGAAAACTAATGATAGAATTGTAAGTTGCCTGATAAAATTTTAACTTTTATTGTTCTGGGTGTTAGTTTTTTATACATTTTTTAAAATGTAATGTAATTGAATTCAACAACTATAGAAGATGCACAAGCCATTTTATTCTGCATATACAGTAAGAAAGTTAATTACAGGATTAATACACTAGTAGCAAACAGATGTTCTTGTGCCTGAGAGCGGCACTAAAGTTTCTGCTACGGTACCTAACAGTTATGCTGGCAGGTGTAACTAAAATTTCTGGACCTGGGTATTACACCTTTTGCACCATTTTAGTAAGGTACTGCATTAAAATTTTTTCCAGCAGTGTTTGTGTTTTGTTACAACAAGAAATATTTTTTGGAAAAGGTTTGGTCCTGTCGTCCTACTGAAATGTATTAAAAATGTTTTGTTTATATCACATTTGATTGAAGCAATAATATATATTGAATAGGTAGATTACCTAAGGGCAGGGTATCACGTACCAAGAGCAGACGTCTGACTGGGTGTCCATAGGCATCTGCCTGCCCCGAAAGAAGACTTGAAATGTGGCCTGTCTTTGGAGACATGACAGTCAGAATGTGAAAGGTGTTGAAAGGGAACAAGAAGAAACTCGCCTTAGGGAAACAGGAGTGCTCTTAGAAATCTCGCAGGCCAACTGCAACTTCTTCCACATAACTTACAAGTGAAAAATTGGTTGTCCTATGCCAAGTGGAATCAAATCTGAATTTCCTTGATGGCGCACAAGTTCTCTATCCACTGCGCCAACTGCAGCCCTGTTTGATGGAATTTCCAGTAATCCTTTTTAATTAATTTTTTTGTGTAGAAGTTTTGTATAGAGTACAACTCCTAATATTTTGGGATAATAGATTGAAGTGTGGAGGTTAGTTAGGGGTCTCATTTAATTCACGAAAACCCTCCACTTGCTTACACCTATGTTTGTAAAATTCCCCTGCTTAGTTATTTGATCTGTAATATTCATTATGTCCACATGTTCAGTAGTTGTCCTTCAATGTGTGGTGATTAGGATAACTGTTATTTGGGAAATTGGCAGGTTAATTCATCAGACATGTGCAAAGAAGATGGGAAGGTATCTAGTGAAGAAAAAGCTAGAGATAAAGTGGAGGATCCAAGTTTACAAGTACTGGATAATGCTATACAACAGAAACAAGCACTGACTCAGAAAACTAATGATACAAATGTAAGTTGCCTGACAAAATTGTAACTTGTATTGTTCTGGGTGTTAGTTATTTTATAGATTTTTTTAAATGTAATATAAATGAATTCAAAACTATAGAATGTAATGTGAATTAGATGTTTTACTCTACACATTGAGTTTCCATGTAAAGTAAAAAGTTAATTACAATGTTAATATGCTAGCTTTTTTCATATATATATTGAGCGGGCTCCCGCCGGGTTTTGAGTATTTTTAGTTTTTCTGTTTCCTTTTAGGGGGGGGTTTCTTCTTCAATTTTGAGTTTTGGGGGGGAGTCTTTTCGCCCTTCCCTCTTGTGAGTGACTTGTGGTTAGCGTGAAGGGAATTATTTAGGAGTTGGGTTGCCCTGTTTGACGGTGCTGGCTGCCCCCCGCCCACCCCGCTCCTCTCCTCCACTGGCCATGGAGGAGAGCGGCCTGGTGTTGGGGGGGGGGGAAGGCTAGTTCCGCCGACCGGCGGTAGGGGCGCGCGGGTGGAAGCGAGCGCTGCTCGCATCGGGGAGAAGCGCATTCTGACGCCTGCATTCGATGGGAGAGGTGCCTGTACCGAAGAGTAGTCACGAAGGGTTTTTGTATCCTGCTGGTCGCCGATGTGCGTAAGACGCAACACGAAACTTATAAGTGGGTTTGTCTTGCAATCGTACGTATCTACTTCCTACACTGCCCGAGGCGGTTGGTGAGTAAATGGACAGGTTGATTTAGCTGGTGCAGAAGAGGCCCTAGCGAACATTTTTCGGGCGCGCGACTTCACACCGCGTGGCACCGCTGGAGGGGGATTAAGCTCCACGAGGTAGTTGCGCTGGTGTAACAGGAATTCCTGTGACATGGATGGGTTGCCAGGCTTTCTCCATTACGGGACATCGACGAGAGTGGTAATCTTCGCATTTGACTATTGAGTTAATGTGTTCGTTGGCAGGGAGATTATGTTAGGAAGAATGGATGAGGGGCGTTTGGTGCGCGGAGGATAAATGGAGACTCAGTAATAGTATCTGCGTTACTATGGTGCTGTGACCTACCTTTGAAAGATGTATTTATAAGTATTGGTGCGTATTGGTAATTGTAATCGCAATTTTTGCTTTGGGTATTCAAGCGTGTCATGGTCATTGTCAGTGTTTTGAGGTGATACGTGTAAAACAAGGAACTGATATTTTATGATATCGAGTGTAAAGAGTGTTGTAGCGAGTTGTGCGTTCGCTTCGAATTGTAATAAACCTTTGTAATGTGGGATAAGGTTGTTCGAATATTGTATCTGGAGTGCTTAAAATGTCAATACATGGTTTGTTCTAAAATGTTTTCTTCCTTGCTCAGGAATGTAAAGAGTAGATCCCTAATCTCTGATAAGCTATAAGCATAGGTCAGTAGATGCTAGGGACAGTAGTCCCATTTATCCTTGTTTGTTATCTTTGTTCGTTGGTACTTATGTTGGATAGGTTTAGGCCTTGTAAGAAGAGTCTGGGTAGTCCGGCTCGATATAGTTAGTATGTTGTGCAACTTCTGTACCCAAACTGCAACTAGGTGTTCGTGCACTTGGATGCATCACTACAGTTTCTGCAAAATAACTGTTCTGCTGGCGGGTGTAATTAAAGCTTCTTCACTGAAGTACTACACATTTTGCACCATCTCAGTAAGGTGGGATGAAGGTGTAAAGTAAAAACCTTATAAGTAGGAGTTTAAAAACTTAACTTCAAACAATTGCAATACTTTATAGTATTTTAACATGGTATTGAGCAGCTCCTAGGGTTTTGGGTATGGTTTTTTTGTTTGTTTTCTTAAGTTTTTATTAGTTTTTAGGGGGTTCTGAGTTTTGTGGCTTTGTTTGAGAGTCTGCTTTCCCTTTCTTCCTCTTTTGTGTGCTTGGTCTGTTAGGCTGTTTAATGAGAAGGGTTGTCTCGGTTGACGGCGCTATGTCTTCCCCTTTTCCGCTGGTCCTACTTCTCCACTGGCCATGGAGGGTTGGGCCTGGAGGGGGGAGGAGACCTAGTTCCGTCTGCCGGCGGTAGGGGCGCAAGTGAAGCGAGCAGCTGTCTTTCGATGCGGACGGAGGGTGGACACTCTTAGGTCAGACGTGGATGTGTAAACATCGAGAGCCAGAGAGGCCGGAGTGTGGTCCTATTGCACCGTGGTATTTGACGGAGACAAGGAGTCGTCACAGGCATGCTAATAAATAGTGTATTAAATTTGTGGCCTGACTGTGAAGACGTGACAGTCAGATTGTGAAGGGTGTTGAAATGGAACACCTAGAAGTAACTCACCTCAGGGAAAGAGAAGTGCCCTGAGAAAACTCTCCGGCCAACTGCAACCTCTTCCACATAACTTACAAGTGAAAAATTGGTTGTCCGATGCCAAGTGGAATCAAATCTGAATTTCCTTGATAGGACACAAGTTCTCTATCCACTGCCCCAACTGCAGCCCTGTTTGATGGAATTTCCAGTAATCTTTTTCAATTAATTTTTTGGTGTACAAATTTTGTATGGAGCAACTCCTAATATTTTGGGATACATAATAGATTGAAGTGTGGAGATTAGTTAGAGGTCTCATTTAATTCACGAAAACCCTCCACTTGCTTTCACCTATGTTTGTAAAATTCCCCTGCTTAGTTATTCAATCTGTAATTTTCATTATGTCCACATGTTCAGTAGTTGTCCTTCAATATGTGGTGCTTAGGATAACTGTTATTTGTGAAATTGGCAGGTAATTTCATCAGACATATGCGAAGAAGATGGGAAGGTATCTGGTGAAGAAAAAGCTAGAGATAAAGTGGAGGATTCAAGTTTAAAAGTACTGGATAATGCTATACAACAGAAGCAAGCACTGATTCAGAAAACTAATGATACAATTGTAAGTTGCCTGACAAAATTGTAACTTTTATTGTTCTGGGTGTTAGTTATTTTATAGATTTTTTAAAATGTAATATAAATAAATTAAAAGCTATAGAATGTGAATTAGATATTTTATTCTACACATTGAGATTTCATGTAGAGTAAAAAGTAAATTACAATGTTAATATGCTAGCTTTATTCATATATATATAGTTGGTATGTTGTGCAACTTCTGTACCCAAACTGCAACTAGGCGTTCGTGCACTTGGATGCATCACTACAGTTTCTGCAAACTAACTGTTCTGCTGGCGGATGTAATTAAAGCTTCTTCACTGAAGTGCTACACATTTTGCACCGTCTCAGTAAGGTGGGATAAAGGTGCAAAATAAAAACCTTATAAGTAGGAATTTAAACATTTAACTTCAAACAAGTACAATACTTTATACAGTCGGCCTGCATTATCTCCGGTATTTCGTTCCAGGAAATCCCCGGTTAACAAAAACCATGTATATTGAAGACACTGTAATAACCTACCTAAACCATCATGTGCAATTTATAAAAAAAGTGTTAACCCCTAACCTCAAATGCTACTAAATTTGTGTGAGGTACAGATATTTAGTATTTAGTCTCCCAGAATATTTAATTATCGTAAAAATTACACGTAACGTGTGTAATGCGGCGTAAGTGAGATACAGCGGCAGCCACACCTCGAGCGGACGCGGTGACTTGGCAACAGCACGCGGCGAGCGAGCAGGTGGTTGACCACTGCTGACGTTTCAATGGAACACGGCCTGATCCTCCACGCTATCTCTCCACTCACCCTATACTATCAACGACGTGCACTGGCTAGAGAGGGAGTGTCTCAACAAGCGTTGATATAATGGCATTTGATAACACTGTTTTTCGCGTGTAATGCTTACTTTATCTTTGTCAACTAAATACATAAAACAACAGTGGAACAAGCGCAATTACAACTACATAGGCGTGAATTTGCAATTGTCTGTAAATATTTCTTGTTTGTAAGATGTGCATGTTAATTTCAGGGTAGAATAGGATTATTAACGTAAATATAAAATATTTAGACCATAATTAACTATGTTAGCAGTTTCGTTTTTAATACGGCGTCGCTAATTACACTAAAATAGACTTGGCGCAATTTTTTTTCACGTATGTCACTGAAAAGTTTACACCACTGATAAACATGTATAACAACAAATTTTTAGCAGTTTTCCTTTTAATACAGCGCCACTGATTGCTCTAAAATTAACTTGGCTAGTTTTTTTTTGCCATTTTCGGTGCATTACGAACACTTGATCTTATTTGTCATGCTTTATTTCGTGACGTACAATTGATACTCACTTTTTTTTTTCCTACCTACGGCCAACTTTTGCAACAGATATGTCTTTGATTAAATGTAGCATTTTCATTTTGTCAGTCAGACTAAGAGATTTACAATCTGTATTCGGTTTGGAAGGATCACTACAGCATTTCTTTTTAGGAAATATTATGCTGCAGGCCACGGAATCGTATATAATTGCACACAGTAGATGCACTTTAAGGCCGTGCCCTACGTGCGAGGGGCAAGCGGGCAAACAGGACAATGAAATTAAATACACGCGTGTGTTCTGCGTGAAAGCAGTTTTCAGGCAGGCGACGCGGCTCGCGGGAGATATCAAATCATTTTGTTTTGGAAGTGTGTGGCGAGCGATAAGAACTCTGTAATTGATGTACTGCTGCCCGCACATTCGACACTGCATTACTTCCGTGCCCCCCCTGCCCGCACTCTCCACTGGTGAACAAAGTTTCCGCACGCACCAAGTACATCGCGTAACAGAGTACATAACAGTGGCTGACAACATGACTAGCTGCTCTCTCGTGCACAGCGAGTGGCGTGCTAGTGTTTCATGTGGCAAACTATGCGCAGCACGTGAAAATACGAATTCTTAAAAATTTCATGTTTATATTTAAAAAAAATTTTCCCCTCATTTTCCAACCACGGTTGAGGGGCCGCGTTGGCCGAGAGGTCAGATCTGTCGCCTCCCACCAAGGTGATCCGGGTTCGATTCTCTGCAGGGTCGGTCCCCGGATTTTCGCATGTGAGAATCGTGCCGGACGACGCTGCTGGTTGGCGGGTTTACTTGGGGATCTCCCGTTTCCCCTGTCCATTCATTCCGGCGCTGCTCTTTACCCACCTCATGTCACCCTGCACCAGCACTAAAGACCTCGCTGTTAAGCGCTGACCAAAACTCTTACTCAGTCACTCCAACCGCGGTTGGTGAAATCCGCGGATACAAAGTCTGCGGATAAGGCGGGTCGACTAGTATTTTAACATATTATATACCCCACTCTCGAATAATGCACTTTGAAGAATCAAAGATAATGTGCTTTTAAATGTGGAGAAATTTATTTTTACATAATTATTTCAGTTTATGTTATGTTTAGATAGAATTGTATTCAACATGTTTTTAATAACATCGTTTCAGATGAACAAAAAACCCATTTGATTGAAACTATTAAGAATTTATATAACACTGCACCTGTATTAGCTCCCGTAGCTTTCTGTTCGTGTCATTTACACCCGTTGCACTCTTAAAAAATCTCTTTACCTTCTACAACTTTAGATGCAGAAGTTTTAGATGCTATGACCACATGAACAGTGCTAATGTTAGGTTTGATGGTAACTCTACAGTATCAGATCTCAGTTAGTTGTAGATACTGTACTTATTTTCAGTGTCTTGATATATGTTAAAAATATCAGTATCCTGATATACTTCTAAAAATGTAATACGAATGGCTGATGATTGCTAGTATTTTGTTGTTACATAGAAAACCAGGATTACATTTTATATGGTACTAGCAGTCCGTCTGTGGCTTTACCCACGTGTAATACTAGTAGCATTAAATTATATAGACAGACTTGTGAAAAAAGAGGTTGTACCACATTATGTATCGGCAGAATTGTAGAATATAACTCCTTTTAATATATTTCTCGAGTGTCTTACTTGTTTTCTGATTGTCCGTGTTAAATAGTGTACTAAGTAAGTTTTTTGCCATGGTGGTTAATTTATTGGATGAACCAGAAAAAATGTTTTTCTTATAAAGTCACGAAAGTATTATTCTGAAGCAAACAACATCTCAATATCTCAACTGGTTTGATAAATGACATGGACTGATCAAAAATAAATTTATGCCTTTTCGCTCCTATAGAAGTTGAATTTCAAAAAATTATTTAAATCACACAAACGCAGGTGTGTGTGTGCACGCATACGTGAGCGTATGTGCACCCATGCATGTATGGGTGTGTGTATGAGCTCATCTCTGTATGACATTTAATTGAATAAATACTAATAAATAATGCATGGGGGAGATACCTAAGGACAGGAATATATGTCTGACTAGGTGTCCGTAGGCATCTGCTTGCCTGGAAAGATTACATGGAATGAGTACTTACAGTGAAGATGCGATAATCAGAATGAGAAGGGTGGTGAAGTGAGAACACCTAGAGAATACTCGCCGAAGATGAACTGGAGTGCTCTGAAAATACTTGCAGGCCCACTTCAACATCTGCCACATAACTCACAAGTGAAAAATAAGTGGTATGATGCTACCTGCTGAGATTGAACCTGAATTGCCTTGGTGAGAGGCAACTTCTCTAGCCACTGCTCCAACTGTGACCCTGTTTGATTGAATTTAGAGTAAATTTTTTTTTAAAATGAATTTTTGTGTAAGTTTGTATTGAATACAACTCAAAATTTTGTATGTGTTATAAAATCTTAATATTTTGGTGAAATGGGTTGAAGTGTTGGGGTTAATTAGGGGTCTCATTTAATTCTCCAAAACCCTCTACAGTAAACTCTCACAAATCCGGGGGTCTCGGGGATTTGTGACCGGATTTCTGAAAACCACGGATTTTTGAAATACTGTATTTTCCATAACAAAAATCTGCAAAATTAAAAAAAAAAGTTTTATATTCTGTAAGTCCCCGATTTACGTCGTCCTAATAATCGTCGTGGTTTTTAGCAACGTATCCCAGACGTAAATTGAGGACTTATGTATAAGCTAACGCTGTTTAAATTAAATAATTTATAAAAAACGGCACCTCGAACACGTTTGGCAACACTGGCCGGCCAGCTCTGGGCACGGGCAGCCGGCTGCGAGCCGTCAAGTCGTAAACAACCTTTCCTTGTCACAGAGAAGCAGAAACAGCGATTACTATTTCCTTCTCCGCCCGTGTACCGGTGAAGTAAACCACAGTGCACATAGCAATACCTTAAATTTTACTTACCAGTGATCATTGATTATTCCAAACAAGGCACGAAAAAATAAACATTTAACACTATGCACAGATTAGTAATATTTATACACTTTTACGTCAAATAGCTTGCACACACATTAAACTAAGGAAACACACAAAAAGTAGACTTTAATTATTTATAGAGTTGCAATTAACAGTACACGAGGTGTACGCAGTCGGCTCACTATGTTGCTGTGTCGATAGTCCCACCATGTGAGTGTGGATGTCTGTTTGATGGCCTGTCTTCTTTTGTGAAGGAAGGTAGAATGCAGGATATGGCATTGCATTACCTCCGACACAAGGAAACAGTCTTTTTTGCTTTCTGAAAATTTCATTAACGTGTCCCAAGCAGTAGCGGCCGCACTCCACGTAACATTTGCTTCGTCACTATCGTTATCTTCATCTCCACTACTTTTTTTTTACCGTTTTTTTACCATTTGTATAGTA